>JAOTQG010157962.1:0-18306 GCA_025631175.1 Iris virginica
AAAGAGGTATCATCATTACCTTTCCTCTCCTAGGCCCAAAGTTTTCCTTGTTAATAATTAGCGCTTAGAGAAAGACCTCACAACACGGCGATCAAATCATGAATGTTGTTTTTTGTGCCGTAAGAATGAATCGGAGCAGTAATTTCTAATGAACAGTATAAATAAAGGGGCCTACAACCCGTTTTTATACAATAGACTAGTATAAGTCCATGTCCAAGGATACGTGTTTATTTATTTTTATTTAAACAACAATAGAAATATTAAAAAATTATTATTTAATAAAAAATAAATATAAATATTTTTTTGTGGGGGTGAGTGTAAAGAAAATGAAAAACAAAAGGGGGCAACATTGTCAAAGCATGTGTCCCCTTTGGTCCAGAAATTTGGGCACTGTCATTGCTGGTGATTGAAAGTTCTTTTTTTCACTGCCAGCGTAAAGCGGAAGTAATCATGAAGGGAAGTCCGGTAGCTTTTTTTCTCTTTTTCTACGGCTGTCATTCCTAATAATTTACTTTTCATTAAATGGGTCCTACAATCCTTTTTTATAATATATAGATTCTGATCATGTTTTTAGTGTCTAGTGATTGCATACGTCACTTTTAGACGCCGAAAACGAGCCTCGAGAGGAGCGCCCCAACGTTCAAAATTCGTGCAGTACAAATACAACACCGTAAAAATGGCGGCTACCCAAGACTCTGGAGGCACTCCATATAATTTTCGCCTTCTCCCTCTCCTCCCCATCTGTTCATTGTTTTCCCCCAAATTTCTGTCGAAAGAAAAAATAAAAAGACACACCTTAATAAAATAGAAAACAAACCCTAAACAGCCATTACACGAAACCATCCAATTAATTTGGATGATAAGCTGAATTCCATGGTCTCCTTTCGCAGGCTCCTCCCCCTTCGTCCTTCCCTCCTTGTACGCTTCTCCTATTCCCCTCTCTACGTATTACAATATATAGCCCCCAATAATGCACATGTGTACACATTTCGATTATAATTACGTGTTTGGTTGCAGGGTACCAGCTATTCTACTTCTGGTATTAAAAAAGGTACGATTTTTCATGTGTATCTTGGACGAGTATTATAAATGTGAGCTCTTTGTTTAGGAAAGTTATATACTAGACTTAATATGGGTCAAGACTTTAGCAGGTAGATAATTCAAGAAAATGGTTGACTAGTTACATTTTTGATGCATCTTAGAACTAGAGTTTGAGACAACTGTAGATCACCAGTTGTGTGAACTGAGTTTCAATTTCGGGTTATTAATTGGAATGAATGCTCCCAGATGCTAGATTAACTTCACTTGTTCTGAAACATATATGAGATGATATAGCATGGTGCATATCGTTTGTGGATGACATCATTCTCCCAGACAAAATGAAGAATGGGGTGAATGTTTAACTGTAAATATGGGAGAAACTTTAACTAATATGAGCAACTTTAGTTGTTGAAGAGATACTAGTGAAGATAAAGTTGGATTAGATAGTCAAGAATTGCCAGAACACATGTCCTTGCTATTTGGGATCAATTATTAATAAAAGGGGGAGGTGTTAGATGATGTTAGTCATTTAATAAAATTGGATTGGGGCGTTGGGCGAATTGAATAGGTAGATTAGGAGTTTCATGTGCACCCGCTAAGTTGAGAGAGAAGTTTTATTGGACATCTATTAGACTTGATCTTGGCAACTCAGGAATAATATGTTAACATAACGCGTATAGCAGATGAGAATATTAAGATGGTTTATGATTAAAAAACTAGGAAAAAGTATTTGAAATGAGCATATTTGTAAGGTGGTCAATGTCGCCTCAATTGGAGATAAAATGAGAGAAAATTGTTTAAGATGGTTGAAACATATAGAATGTATGTCACACACCCCACTGGGTAAGAGGTGTGACCATATATATTAATAGCCCACGTAATCGGTAGGGGAAGACCGAATGTACACAGATATCTATAATTGAGAATGACATGAGTGGCTTGTGTGATGATTTGACATTGAATCAAACTTAATGGAAAAAGGATTAACAATTTAACACATGCGACCTAAAGTATCCTGGAGAAAGGCTTAGTTGAGTTGAGTTTAGTAGATCATCAAAAAGTAATTTGTACTCTTGCATTATGTCAAGAAGCAATGTAATTCTTTACATATTAAATATAAACACTTAGCATCGTCAGGCCACATTATATAATATCGTCGATTTTAAGGCATGAATGGCATGCTATTAGACACTACAGAATTTGATGATTATGTAAAGGAATTTTCCACATTTTGGGATTTCGGGTTTGGAGGAAGAGACGAGAGTAGTGTGAGTGTAGTTGTGGGAAGCAATGCAATAAATCAGAGTTTAAGTTGAATCTGGCCAACTTTTGTATACTTTGAAAAAGTGTCTGTTCTTTTGTTCAAGGGAGTAATGCAATTCACATTTTAGGACTATATTCGGAGCAAAATTTCCTGTTGATGGCCTGCTCTCTTGCACTTGTGATTTTTATGGAAAGTTAAATGCGTTATGTTTTTGGGGGTTCAGGGAATGCTGGAAGTTGTCGGAGTTACGCTGCTATCGTACCTTCTGATCAAAGAGTGCTGGAACTGGAACATGAAAACCTGGTACACAAAGTGGAAAGTGTGAGTTTTGATGACGAGATAGCTAAGATTCGGGAGGAATTTGTTGCAGCGAAAGAGAGGTTTCTTAAGATTCCTTATGCACTGGAGGCAATGCCTAAAATGAATCCCAAAGGTAAATATTGTTGTTATGTTTTCTTGAGCTCAGCACACTTCATACACTTGCCAATCTTTGGTGCTGACAGTTTTGTTTTCACATACATTAGGTATATATGTTAATAAGAACCTGAGGTTGGACAACATACAAGTTTATGGCTTTGACTATGATTACACACTGGCACATTACTCTTCTAACTTGCAAAGTCTGATATACAACCTTGCAAAAGAACATTTGGTTAATGAGGTATTTTTAAAATTCTCATCTAAAGCTATCTAGTAAAATTGTTTCATGAGTAATTGGACTGACCGAATGTTGGTTGTGTTTGGGATTTTCCAGTTAAGATACCCGGATGGTTGCTTGGCGTTCAAATATGATCCGACATTTCCCATTAGAGGGTTATACTATGACAAGTCTAAAGGCTGTCTTTTGAAGTTGGATTTCTTTGGATCAATTGAGCCAGATGGATGTTTCTTTGGTCGGCGCAAGGTATTTTCCAATACTTTTCATGGTATCATCCGCTACTTGTTTTTCATTGATTCATCAAACATAAATATTGGAGTCTTTTCTCTTTAATATATACAAAAGTGAATTTCCAGTTTCACATTCTAGTGTAACTATCTGAATTGATGAAGCTTTGGTAGCTCCTCTTTTCTAAGGGATGCAGTGGAAGAGTGAGGTTAGTGTGACATGAAATGCATTCACTCGTATGCTCTAGTTGTTCTGTGTATAATGAAATATAGTCCTTTCATTCTGGGTGAACTTTACAAGATTGTCTAAAGCTAATGAAGCTGTTTTTGTAAAGATCGACAGCTACTGTCTAATGGATGTATATGTAGTTCTGCCCAAAGATAAGTTCAACGAGCGTGTATGTAGTTGTGTGGATATGCTTGCATATAGCATAAAATCGGCGTGATGCACTTAAGTAGAATTTGGAACAGGGGAGCTCACATTGTTTGTTTTCACAGCGAATCAAGAACATAAACAACATCAACTAGTCAAGTATTGAAGATCAAAAGACACAGAATAAATACCTTCTAGTTGCTGAGTGGGTCATGATTTTATGATAGTGCATTATAAGTTTAGTGTAAAAGGGTACTTTGGCCCAGGCTAGTAGTGAAATGAGAAATTAAGGCTATTCCATGGTATGAAATTGCTAAAGAAACTGTATTATCAGATGCTTACCTCTTTTCTTGATGTACTTTGGCCCAGGCTAGTAGTGAAATGAGAAATTAAGGCTATTCCATGGTATGAAATTGCTAAAGAAACTGTATTATCAGATGCTTACCTCTTTTCTTGATGTACCTTTTTAGCTTACCCGGAACGAGGTGGAAGAGCTGTATGGAACACGACATATTGGTCGGGATCAAGCTCGTGGACTTGTTGGTTTGATGGATTTCTTTTGCTTTAGTGAGGTAACGCTTAGCACTATCTATGACATTTTTTGATTCTTGTAAATAGATTTCATTTCAATAGTTATTGCCCTTCCATTACATTTGATTCTATGAAACTTATCTTAGTTACAAATGGTTGACTCGTTCTACCAAATGTTTTTTCATATTATGATGCAATATTTGAATTTAAGCAAGCATGCTATATTTTATGATCTTTTTCAACACAATTTGGAGATGATAGTCAACAGGAAAGCAATTGTGCTTTGTATTATTTTGTAGATATACAAGGAAGACTCTTCCAACTTCATCTCTTATATGAATGAATTTAATGGGTCGCCCCATAGAAGGTGAACTTTGGATTTTCTCAGAGAAGGAGAGCATACCTTAACCTTGCATTACATCCCGTAGTTAGCTTCTTGCTATAAATGAAGTGTGAGGACTCTTTCAAATTTATCACCAATCATGCCTCACTACAAAGCTACTGACTGTGGCATGATAAGAAGCTATCCTTTAGAGGAAAAGCCTGTTTCATGTGAAGGGTTTTAGCAGAAGGGTTTGACTTTGAGATTGACCTAAGAGGAGCCATATATAGGCTCTCTTACTATTATCCTTCTTACAAAAGGCCTTTAGGAGAATTCATGAAATGAATCAGAGCGAGGTGCTCCGTAGGGCCTAGAAAACTCCTATAGTCGATTGACTGTTGGTATTTTCTCTGGACATCTCACTGGGTTGGTTGGAATTCAGATTTTATCAATGTGGATTGATGAAGAGATAATAATGTCACATGTTACTTTAAAATTCTGTTATCAAAGGAGGTATGTATCTTTCCAGCCAAAGGAAAAATGAGCTGTCTTTCGATAATCGATACCAAGAAATTTCACCACAAGGATAGCAAAAGTAGTGAATGAAAACTAAATTAGGGATTCTGTACGAGTATCCCAGTTTTATTAGTTTGGAGGATTGGTACAAGAAGAGTGTAGTTCAAAGTTCAGACTTGTACAAGAACATAATGTGCCATGGGTGGCTTTTAATTATCAGACCTTGTTAACTCATAGCAGCACGTTATGAAGATAAATAAAAGGGCCTTTGAGTAAATATATTGACTGAACGAAAGGAATGTTGAAAGAATTCTAAAAGTAATTATTGCTTGGTATGAAAACGCACAATGCTTCTGAATGTCTAAAGCAAGGAAAGGAAGTGCTGGTTAGAATTTGATTCAGAAAGGATCCTTGTCATGCTCGAATTTTGTTGCATGTTGTAGAGCTTGATTCTGACAATTTAAGTAGGCCATAGATATTGATGAACTTAAACCATTCCTAGGTTTGAATTGGAATTCTGAAAAGAACATTTAAGTGTGGCACAATGTAAAAATCTTTTACACTGTGAATGAATTTTAATGTTCCAGTGGCATAAGTTTATGAAAGTTAAATGGCATGTTGTGGGTGGTGAGGATGATAGCTTGAATGTTGAAACACTTACCAATACAAAGTTGGTCTAGCGGTTAGGTGACTCATCCTTTTCGCTCAATGCTTGGGTTCGATTCTCACCACCATAGCTATGGGTTGGGGACAACTCTACCTGCACCCCACTCCCGGAGGATCCCTGAGCTTTGGCCCCGACAATACTTCAGATGTGTGTGGTCAGTGGTGGTTGTTAGGCGCAATGTACCCTGTTGGAGGGGAAGTCGGTACCATACATGCCCCACCATTTTATGCACCAAAAAAGAAAAAAAGAATGTTGAAACTTTTGAACTTGAGTTTTCCAATGCAGTATCGATTTATGATCTTCCTTCGTAGGTACTTGAACACTCTTTGTAATGTTTATGTATAGCGCTTTGCGTATCGATACATCCTACTTATCTTCTTTCCGTCTGACAAGTTTTCTTCTTTATGATGTAGGTGTGCCTTATTGCTGATATTGTCCAGTATTTTGTTGACGCTAAGCTGGAATTTGATGCTTCTTATGTCTATCAAGACGTGAATCGTGCAATTCAGCATGTTCATCGAAGTGGATTGGTTCATAGAGGAATTCTTTGTGATCCCAATAGATACCTGGTTAAAAATGTGCGTTCATGATTGATGATATCAAGCATGTTTTTAAGTTCTCTGCTTTGTTGTGTTTATCTTTTCCATTTGATTCAGTCGGTGTTTATATTCTGATTCTAGTTTTGCATGTGTACGTAAGGCAGGGCCAGTTGCTTTGCTTTCTTAGGATGCTAAGGGAGAAGGGGAAGAAACTTTTCTTATTGACCAATTCTCCCTATTACTTTGTGGATGGAGGGATGCGCTTTATGTTGGAGGTAAATCCTATAATGTTCTCCTTTTATTTTTTTGGCTTTCTCCTTGTTGTCTTTTGTATCTTGCAGACTAGGATATTTTGTCTTCTGCTGCTCTGTATTTGCACCCCTCTTTGTGTTAGATGTTGGAGACAGCCTCCCTTTCTCTGACTTATTGTGAAGCTTTATGAGTTAAATTGTTTTGTGGTAATTGTACTTGTGAGAAGTGGATTCCACATAACTCGTCTTTTCAGACATTTGCCCTTGCTGTCTAGGGTGAACTGATAAACAAATTTCGTGTGGGAATCACTGATCTGTTCTGAAAATTTATAATTGCAATTGGCACTTGAGTATTTCAGCAATCAAAGATTTAAGGCCAGCCTGGAGACAACGTAGGCAAACTAACCTTGATTTACAAATTAGTTTTCTAGATATGGTAATCAATGTGCGTGCCTCCAAGAGAGAGAAAGTTCCCAATCACTGGCAGCTGGTCTTGCTTCTTTCGGATCTCCTTTACTAAATGATCCTTCCTGCTTAGCCTTGGAGCCAAATAATCGGGGCTGATTCCAGTTTCTTTGAGTTCTATGCGTCATCATGGCTCGTTGGTACACCTGCTTTGACCTCGATTCTTCAACGCCTTCTGCTCTTGTTATTACTATTTAAAAATAAAAATTAAAAAATTAAAAACTTTGGGTTAGGCGTTGTCTCTCTCGTTTTTGCGGGAAAGAATAACCTAATAATGATGGTGGTTTATATTTCCTCAACTAAGCTTTTTATTTTGTACATTAATGAAATATAACTCTTATGGTAAATTTGGACAATTACAAAATTGTATGGTTTAAATTTCGTAAGGGACTCTTCCTGTGAAATATCCAAAAAAAGGATGAGTGGACTCGGCCCGGGACAGAGGGAGGAGTATATGATGGTGGAGGTTATTGCACGCACTGAAACCTGAAGGTATACACATGTTATTGGTCATGATTTGTATAAAAATTTCTCCAGATGAATTTAAGATGATTATGAGGCAAGGATGATACCCATTAGTCTTAAATAGTAGTGTTCAGTCTTTTTTAACCGATCTAAAGTGTGAAACATATTGGCAGTCAGAAATATTTTCATGTACTTTTATTGTTTCTTTCCTGTTTTTGAGTGTCTAGAATATTGGATCAGCAACCACTAATATCAAATTATCTAATTGCCATCTTTGACATGTTACTTTAGGATTCTCTTGGTTGTGGAGATTCTTGGAGGGAACTTTTCGATGTGGTGATTGCTAAAGCTAACAAGCCAGAGTTTTATACGTCCGAGCATCCATTCCGGTTTTTTCTTCTACTCTAATATCTTTACTGTCTCTATAATGGCACATACACCCCAATTGTCGTAATTCTTTTCAGATTTCTAGAGTGTGGTACTTTTAAGGTATTGAGATTCCCATATGTCACTTCGTTTATGATTAATTGAACGCAAAAGTAAAAAATGGTCATCCCTCCATAATTTGTTCAACATGCTTTTCTTTTTGTATTTTCCAGTTAGATGCTAAAGTTTTTGTGTCATGCTCTCAAATTTGGACAGACCGTCTAGATTGCTGTGGAAAGCAAGTCATATGAGCAGCACGTGACACTTACAGCTGATTAGGCGATAAAAAATTGCCACCGTGATATTGCACTACTCAAAGCATCTACTGGAAATGAAGTTCAAACCATAAGAAAGTGGACAGCAGCCCACCAAGGAATTCATGTAACAGATAGGTCCAATACTTTCTGAAAAAAAATGTATTCATAAACATGCCAAAGGTTCAGCATTAGATAAAACAGAACTCTCTGCTCTAGCATCACATAGGGAATAACTCAAATATCCAAAACGAAAGCTCTGATTCCTCTGGACATAAAAATTTGAATAATTAAATGACCTTTCAAAAACTGATATAAGACATGAGAAAAGACTTGATAGTGGGTATAAAAACAATAGAATGAATTATAAGCTAAACTTTAGGACTTGTAAGGAAATCCAAAGGCCTTTGACTAAATAGATCTCGGCTTGGAGAAGGGACCAAAAAACAAAGAGAAATATATCGAAATGAGAATGAATTAGAGAACCAGTAGTCAAGAACACATTTCTAGCGAAATGGCGACAATTTGCTCCCCACATCGGAGGCACTCCCTTTGTTTTGCTCCAAGGTGAAGTATGTAGCTTTCCACTTATATGTGACACACCCCTAGAACCTTCTAATGCCGTTTATTTCGCAAAGTTGAATGAAATTCTCGTCCTGCATATTCTGGGCAGGAACCACCTTTTTCTGTTTGCTTGTTATTTTGGGGCCAAATACGTGAACCATGAATCACCCACATTCAGGACACTTTTGAGGGTCCGTTCCCTGTCTATATGAGCGAGAGAAGACACGATAAAAACTGGGAGGGAGATAAATGCGATTAGTGATGGTTCTGTTTCTGTTGCTGGAGAAAATGGCAGTGGGAGGCCGAAGACGACTGTTTGCTTATCAGTTTTTTCCATGTAAGCGACATATTAGTCAAATGGACATTTTATTAGCTGTATTCGCGATTAAGTTTGCAAATGAGCCGACTTGTCCTCTACCATGAAATATTTTGTCAACACATGGCAAAATCTAGAACACATTAGTGGGCACATAGAAAAATAAAATGTATTAGGTGAGTGAACACATTGAAAAACGTGACAAGTGCATGATCATCTGTATTTTTATATTGATTAATGAACGGCAAAAGGAAAAGGCAATCCAAAATGAATTATACTGCTTCTTTTCATGGCATGTTGCTTGTAAAATGATCCCGAGTTGAAACCAACTCCGAAAAATGTGGGGTTCTTGGCTTTGTGGGTTATGGTTTGGTTTTGCAGTTTTGTGATTTTTGGGTAATGATGATTAGGTAAAGAGTTAGAGAGAGATAAGAGGGAAAGACTATGGAACAAATGAGAGAGGAAGTCGTAAAGCACAAAAAGAGCCACAAAGGCAAATGGACCCAAACACTATTTGAACATTCTTTTCTTCCCTTCTTATCCATCACCCTCACCCCTCCCTTTTTATTGGTTGAGGAAAGAATGTACAAGTGGATTAGAAAGGAAGTCTGCCCAAAGGTAAAGGAAAAGAAAGAAAATGAAACAGTAAACAAGAAGGGGAAGACAACAGCCAGTGGAATTGAGAAAGAAGGCTATGGGAAGCCTAAGTCAACACTTCACAAGGAACTTAAGTATTGCAATTAAGTGTGCCTGAAGGTAAAGGAAAGAGAGAGAAAGAGAAAGAGAAACTAAACAGTAAAAAAAGGAGAAACACCGAGAAGAAAATAGAGAAAAAGGTGATGGGAAATAGAAGTCAAACCACCACAAGGAAGAATAAATAAATGCAAACTATTGTGCCAGTCCCCCTGAATATAATGATTTCTTCACCATAAAAAAACCCTCTAAGGACGCTAGGGAACCACTCTATCCCTGATTCTGAACTGCTTCATATAGGGTGGCTACAGGAAGCGAAGACGGGGGTACGTTAAGGAAATTGAGATGGATGATGACATTGTTGTTAGAGATGTGGGATAATTGCGACGAAGATTTCTATACAACAACCTAAATTCTAAGCATAATGTTAGTAGACCAATGTTTGAGGGTCTAGATTGGAGTCCTATTTGGAGGAGAAGGCCGAGGCGTTGGAGAGACCCTTTGAGGAGGCTGAGACCTGGCGCGCCGTTTCGGATCTAGCTGGTGTCTGGTGATAAGGTGCTCAGCCCAGCCGGGTTTATAATTGCTTTTTCCATTTATGTTGGGACATTGTTAAAAGTGACATTTTGAGAGTCATGACTATGTTCTATGCCAATGGGGTTGTGTGTAAGAGCATCAATTCCACATTCATAATCCTTATTCCTAAAAAGTTTAGGTTTCTCAAGATTAAGGATTTTCGGCCTTAGCCTTGTCACTATTATTTACAAGATTATTACTAAGGTGCTCTCTCGCAGACTTGGAGAGGTGTTTTCGGGGATACCATCTTTGAAGCTAGTGTGCTTTCGTTAAGGGTCGGTAACTGATTGGTGCTGCTTTAGCAGCTATGAGGTTGTAGATGATCTTAGGAGAAGGGGCAGGAAATGGTTACATCTTCGGTTGGACTTTGAGAAGGCATATGACCGGGTCAATTGGCATTTTTTTTTAATCTAGTGATGGATATGGAAGATTTCAGTTTTAGATGACGTAGATGGATCCTTGTTTGCCTTTCCTCTTCCTCGTTCTCTATTATGGTTAATGGGGAGCCCAAGGAATGGTTTCGTGCTTCAGAGGCCTTCGTCGGGGGTTCCAATGTTTCCTTTTCTTTTCACGCTACTCGCGGATGTTCTTTGCATGCCGCTATGGAGGAGTGAAGCGAGGGGCATTTTAGGGGGTTGTTGGGTAGGCAATGACGACATGAAGGTCTTTCACCTTCAATATGCCGACGATACTATGCTGTTTTTGTATGAGGGGCACGGATAGATTTGCGAATATCCTCACCGTATTTCAACTCTTCCAGATTGGATCTGGCCTCAAGATCAATTTAACCAAGAGTGGTCTAGCTGAACCTTCAGTTTTAAGTTCGTATGTTACTCTTTTGGGCTGTTCTGTTATGAGTCGTCCTTTTTCCTACCTTGGACTTCCTTTAGGTGGGAATCCTTGGTCAACTAGGTTTTAGAATTTAGTTATTGACTAGGTGTTCAAGCGATTAGCTGGGTGGAGGGGTGCATATTTCTCTTTTGGGGAGAGTTACTCTCATCAAGTCTTGTTTATCTAGTGTTCCCATCAAGTACTTGTCTTTGTTCAAGCTACCCACCGGGGTGGTAGAGCATTGAAGGGATCATGCGCCTATTTTTGTGGGGTGGGACCGGAGAGGGCAGCAAGGATTATTTGGTGGCTTAGAAAATGGTTAGCATGCCTAAGGAAAATGGTTAGGGCTTAGGAACTTGGTTCTCAAAAATATTTCCTTTATTGGTAAGTGGTTATAGTGTTCTCCATTGGAGCCGTATCTCTCTGGCTTAGAGTTATTTGAAACTAGTTTGGTGTTAACCAGAATGGGTGAGATGCATCTACGAGTCTTTCTATTACGTATGCTAGTACTTGGAAGTTTATCTCTAGTTGTTTTCATCTCTTCTATCCTCATGTTCATTATGAGGTTGGGTTCGGGAATTGAGTTCGATGTTAGGAGGATCATTGGATAATGAACTTTCCTCTTAAGTTCTTTTTTACTCATTTGTTTCGGCTTTTCGGTATTCATAATGCTCCAATTACTGCTTTTCTTGTTAGGGTGGGATGTCAATTTAATTGGGTTTTTTAATTTTGTGAGAAATCTTCATACAGAGAATCCATGTCAGTTGCAGTCTTGCAGAATAATTACATCAACTGTCTTCTTTTCATACTTTGAAGGTTCAATCCGATCACCGAGTTTGGGTTCATGAACGGTCCGGGTCTTTTCCTGTTAAGTCTTTCACCAAAATCCTTCTTCAACATATACAACATGACTTTCCTCTCTATAATTTCATTTGGAAATTGGAAGTCTAAGGTTCCGTTCAAGTACAAAGTCTTTGCTTGGTCAATTGAATGCTAATGATTGACTGCAAAGACATGTCTAAAGACATATATCTCTCCAGATATGTGTGTCATGTGTATGGGAGCTAGCGCGTCTCACGAGAATTTATTTATGCATTGCCCTATGGCTTGGAGTCTTTAGTGCAAGTTTTTTGGGGTGCAAGATGAGATTTGCATTTCCGGCCATTTTAGTAGATGGAGCCTTATTCCTCGCAGTATGGAGGATATTTGCATGATTAGGCTTTGGTCAATGGAGGACTGCTTCTTTGCTGTGGGGATGTGCCGTGTTCAGCCTATTGTGAAATATTTGGATTGAGAGGAATTTTCAGATTTTTAAAAATCGAGAATTATCGCTCTTGCTTTTGTAGGAGAAGATCACAGTGCATTCTTCTCTTTGTGTTAGGAGTTTTGGCGCTTTCCAGGGCTTGTCTTTGGGAGATTTGTGTAGAGATTGGAAGGCTACTATACAATAATTTGTGTGTTTTTGAGTCTTTGACTTTAATGCTTTGATTGCTTTTTGGCGGACTTCTTGTCTTTCTTGGAAAATTTAAATATGCGAGTCCTTTTCAGTCCGAAGGTTCCACATAGTGGCCAGTAAACCATAGTCATCCTGACCATCACTGTAACTCCTGAACTGAATAAGGGGAATTGGAATATTAGATGGAAAATTCTACTCATCATCTTTTACTTTTTATTTTTTTATGTTGCTTACATCAGATGCAGGGCTGACCCAGCCCTCGACCAAAAATCCAAGCAAAATTTTCCAAATCAACCATGTATGCAGTACAGAAAAAAATGGTAATGAGAGTCACTCTGCTATTCATGACCCATCCATATGGGGACAATTTCTTGTAGGGCATTTCTTCCTACAAAAGATCATTAGTGTTGAAGTTATTAAGTTCAAGACACCGTAGAAATGCCTTGATTTACTTGCATTTGTGGTTCTCATTGCCAACTCTTGCATCTCATTTTAGAATAATGATTAAGGCAACGGTACAAACTCTAAAGTAGTTGAAACCTTTATTTCTCTTTCATTTCACAGCTTCATATTTTATTTGCCTCGACTTACTTTCTACAAATGCAGATTGCAGCTGTTGAGCTATACTCAATTATTCTACTGTTTGGACTTTATGCAGTTGTTATGACGTACGTAAGGACAACTTGGCTTTCTCGAAGGTGGATGCTTTTCTTCCCGATAAAATTTATTACCATGGATGCCTCAAAACTTTCTTGGAAATCACCAAGTGGAATGGTCCAGAGGTATTTTATCTGCAATTTTATAAAGAAATTGATGATTGGTAATTTTTTTTTGCACAAATATAGTATCTTTCTATTCTTCTCGACACATAACTACCTTTTTTCTTTCTCTTATTGAGAACTAACGACCAACAATTTAGGTGATTTACTTCGGGGATCACCTTTTTAGTGATTTAAGAGGGCCTTCTAAAGCTGGTTGGCGTACTGCTGCCATCATCCACGAATTGGAAGTATGGATTCTATCCTCATGCTTCTCAACTTAATTTTACGTTTTCTAAGCATCTTTGTAGAATCATACATTTGAATATTTGACACCCCAATTTTGATTTGTGCGTAATGGTGCATATATTTTAGTTTTGAAGGACATACAGTTGTAGTAAATCATACTGAATTCAGCGTAGGATGACTCTCGCACAATGTTCAATTATCTATTAACCCCTTACCAATTGTCACTATGTGGATATGCTGTCCGGTTTCTTACTGCCGATAATGGCTTCGGAGAAATGAAATATTTGCTTCAATCTTTGGCTTTCCCCCCTTCCCCTTACCATTGTTCTAAGTTTTAATTTCCTTGGTTCAACCTTCACAATCAATTATTCTGCACTTGGATTTCAATGGTTGCTGATTGACTTGTACTTGTGAATTCCATGCTGGATCCTCTCATTTCTACATAATTTTTATCATATGAAGCAAGAATGTGGTACAGGTTACTGGTGGCTGCATGAAGGATGTGAGAATGAGTACATCTTTTATATTGTATATTCTGAATTTATTGGCCGAGAAGAATTTCTGAAAATGAAGTGTTGTTCATTGCAGAAAAAGGACCTTGAAAAACATTATAATCACATCCCTTTGGCATCAGAGCCTAATGTCTCAAATGTCTCTTAGCTAAATCCCCTCATTAGACTGTAGGAAAGTACTAAATTTTGCTCATCCTCCATCCCGGTACGTCATCGTACCGAGTTTCGGATTAGTATGCTCTGTCACTGCCATCTTAGTATGGATATCTCACATCAAAAAACCAAACTCATGTATTGATTTTGAAGAACCGATATGTTTAGATCTTAGTCTTTCCTTTCAATTTCTATTCGAGTTCGTTGAAGAAATTGTAAGTCGACAAGGTGGTCGCAGTTGTGTCTTTCGAAAAGTTATAGAAATAGGAAAGATGTCTTCAAATCTTTGGTTTCATAATATCTCTAGAGTTTTTGATCATTAGGTTGTCTGCCTACCGGCAGTCTTCCTTTCCAAAAATGAATACATATTCCTTCTTATCTCATAGTTCTTCTTCTAGTTTCCGTCAATCTTTTGCATCTAAGATAGACCAATTGTATGAAACATCTTATGTCCTAGATGATTCTATAAGTTTTATTAGCCAAATACCTATGATTAATCCTTATAATGTATTTTCTAAACCTAACACGTCTCTTTTCAGAAAAGTCAAAAAATTAATAGGTTCTTCCTCTCCCCCCACATCACAATTTGTTAAAGAATATGTACAAACCTCTAAGTTTGATTCTCACCAACTCCCTACAACCTCCCCAGAACATCTAGTTACTCGGTCCTTTCCATCTGATCTATCTCTCCCAAGGATACACATATCCACTTTGGTGCTGTTTAGGCCTTACTTTCCATGGTCGTAAAGGTCTTCTCTAATGCATCGCTCTGAAGATACAAGGTTTGTTGAATGCCAACATGCTTGTATTGGCACAACCCCGATAACATCAAATCCCGACATGATTTTTGTTACCTTTTACCCAAACTTCAATATGCCTCTCAATTACCCCTCATTGCTCACTGCCCTCAAAGCCCAAATCCAAATTGGTGGTGCTACTCAAGCGAATACGTTCCAAGCAACCTTTAACTATGAAATGCCATACAGGGTACAAAAGATTGCAGTGGAGTGATGGTGGCCGATTGTGGTGTTGACTCACTATTGGTTGATCCGAGGGTTGCACTCAAGATCTTCGGCTTCTTTTTTGTGCTAATTATATCTCGCAGTTTAGGGGTGTAAATTCAAACCGCCAAACCGACGAACTAAACCAAACCGTGTAGTTAGGTTAGGATTTGTCAATAGGTTGTTCGGTTACGCTTTCAAAATATTGAAAACCATATGGTTCGTTTCGGTTCATGTTTTCATTCTTTCAAACTATACCGAACCAAGCCATATAATCATAAATTAATTTTTATTTATTTAGATTTACAAATAGTAGTTTATCTTTAAATTTATTAGTTTAAAGTTGAATAATTCTTCTTTAAGCAGTATAAATTGAACGTTGAACTTATTCATGACCATATGGTTCGGTTCGGTTCATGGTTTCATACATCAAACTAAACCGAACCAAACCGTATAATGATTAATAATTTTTAATTATTTAGATTTATAAATAGTATTATCTTTAAATTTATTAATTTAAAGTTGAATTATTCTTCTTTAAGCATTATAAATTTAAGCATTATAAATTGAACTTTGAACTTATTCATGCAAGTTTTTATAAGAAAAATAATTTTGTATTTAGTTTTAATTTGAGTTTTATATGCTCTTGTTTTGTTAAAATCACTCAAAAGTTTTAAAACTAAGAAAATTTCTTAAACCTGCTAAACCAAACCGTGGTCTAATTGTTCAGTTTGGTTTGCTTTCAAGTTTTAACGGTTTGATTTGGTTTGAAATTTTTGGAACCGATATACTACGGTTTGGTTCACGGTGTTTGGTCGAAATCGAACCGTTACACCCCGACACATTATCAGCCGGAAAAAGAAACTGAGTATCCGAAAATTAGGAAGGTGTGACATATGGCCTCTTGCAGTAAATATTTTTCTGGGTTATGCTAGGTTTCAATTTTTACTATGGGCTTTGAAGATATATCCTCTATCTGTAATCACAGAACGTGTTCTGCTATTGCCGCCGCTAAATGAGTGTAGCTTTTGGTCATTGCATGGAATTAAAAAAGAGGTCAACTCTTAGGTTTGAAAAATACTTGGTAGGAACTAAACCTAAAACTGACCTCACTAAGGGTCAAATAATATCACAACCATGACTCATCTACAGAAGCATGTAGTGACTATTTCCTGTAACCATCTCCTGTTTCGCAACCTTTTCTGGTTCCATTCTCATGTAGATTACCCATACGTATATTTCGATACCAACTACCATATTGGCAAGCCTTTCAAGATACATCATTGCACCATGGATCAGTTATTGCAGATCTGTTGTACTTGAAGACCATAATTTTGCAACTTTAGAATTTTTGATTAAACAGTAGAAACTTTCAATCCAAGAAAAATAAAAAGAATAAGTACTAGAAAAGACAATCTCCTGACTTTTTTTGAATATGGAATTTCTATAATTTTACCCTACTTCATTGTTTCAATACGTACATCAAAAGTCTTCATTGCTAATCTAAGAATAAAAAGTTTGTAGTTACTTTCTCAAAAATATTGTGAGTAATGATGCTTTATATAATTTAATGTAAAAGCATTTACCTTTTTTCCCTTGTGGCTTACACTGGGTAAAGGATGAGATGGTGATTGGAGGCTCCGCTGACTGCTGGTTCTCTATATATTTTGTTAACCTTGTTATTGGTACCTGATTTACTTGTACATTAAGTCATCATGAACTTTTGGCTGTTGATCATTATTACAGTCACAGTTGGTGTAGCTTTTCTGAAGCCAGAATATGAATAGTCCATGTTGAACCATTTGTCAACCTCAACGCAAAATGCCAATACTCGGCTTTAGGCCTTTTTATTTCCTTTTTTTCCCCTGTAGATGGGTGCCTCATCTCTTTGCTTTCTATCTCTTGTATTTTCCTTTCTTATCAAAGATTAATTTATATCTAGCTTCTATTATGTATTCAGAAACAACGTACTTATCTCCTTCTTGTTGATAAATTTGTGCAGAATGAGATACGAATACAGAATGACGATGCTTATCGCTTTGAGCAGGTACTATATTAAAACTACTTCAATTATAGTGATTTAGATGCACAAGCATGTGGGATGTTCCTTATCTGTATGAGTTCTGTTTCTCATTTTCCTTAGTCTGAGAAAGATATCCGTAGTCAGAACTATTCATTAAGACTGAATATAAAAATTCAAAAGTTTACCTATATCCCTAGTATAAACCGCTCCTCTCTCTCTCTCTCTCTCTCTCTCTCTCTCTCTCTCTCCCCCTCTCCCTCTCTCTCTCTCTCTGTCTCTCTCTTTCTTTCACGCTCGCTTATACACACACAGGTACGCCCAACTGACAACAGTCTCATTATATGTGCTAGGGTTCACAGATTTATGGAAATAGAGTTCTTGTTACATGTAGATTATCAAAGCTATCCAGACATGCTTATGATTTATTTGCTGAAGATGATAGAAGAATCCATTACGTATTCCTCAATATTCCTTAATACACTGCTGGATGTTCACCACTTTAGCAAGACAGGCAAGTCGTGGTCATCCATGGGTGCATTGAAGGAATAGAGAAGATATTAACGGGGAGAATCCTCATTCGTACAGGTGCTATGATTTACGGATTATTTCAATCCATCGTGTCGCTTACGAAAAGAACATGTATTGAAATTTGACTGTTCTGTACTGCTGAGGTGCATATTCGTGTCTTTCTTAGCTGTAAAGAATTATGTCTCATATAACTTCTTGGAGAAAAATTTCCCTGATCTACTGTTGCATCAAGACACGAAATAGCAATATTCAAAATTCTTCGGATAATGTTATTGCCAGTCCTCTTTCAAACATAGAGGTATATCCGGTTACCAGTTTGCTTGATAGATGGGCTAGGATTTCTGACTTTTTTGAATCCCTTTCCTGTCGGTCTTTACTCTTAAAGTGATGAGAGGAACCTTGATCAAAGAAGATCAAAACCCCTTTCAAGTGCGGAAACCCTAAAAACGTTAATTGGTAAGGTAAGATGAATGGCTAATCAACCCAACAATCACAATTGATTGAAGAACCGAAAAGATAGGTTGATGAATGCTATTAAACCCCTAGGATTAACCTAAGGACTCAATAGTGGAATAAATTGCTCAAGAACAAATTCAAGAACAATGAATTCGGAATAAAACAGAAATCTCACAAAGAGAATTTCTAAC
>JAOTQG010158073.1:0-18302 GCA_025631175.1 Iris virginica
GGATAACCTCCACTTAGAAGTTCAATGGGTAAGAACAAGTTACCGATAAGTGGCTGAAAAGTACTATAATCCGATTTTGGAAGTAATTTTTTTTGGAGGATGCGTTCAAAACGTTTAATGAGTTTTTAAGCTACAGAATATGATCAAATTTATTTGATGCTTAAAAGGTTACTCAGCTATATAAACATAAAGAGTGGTGGCACTCTATATCAAATATTCCATTGTTGGTCTTTGAAAATGTTTATGAAACCTAGGAGGGAGCACTTGGCCATTCAAGTGCCATAAAAGGTAATGAATTTTAGAGAAGTTGGAAGGTTACGTGTTTAATGCTTTCGGTTTTAACACAAGGGATGAAGGTTCAATTGCTCTAGACACCTCTCGTTCCGTTAAAACTTTGAAGTATTTAAACAAGGGGAAGATTAAAGTCGAGAAACATCTTTCTTGATCATACATAATCTAAAAGGATTTAACATTGTCATCTAAGTGGGGGATTGTTGGAATTTTATAAAATAGATGACAATGCTAAAGGAAGAAGTTCATAAATATCAATTAGGATCAATATCCTATATTGAGGATTAAAAATATGTCAGAAAAAGTCGAAAAACGTCGTGTCAATTTCTTGCAGACCGCTATGGCGCTTTTGGAGCGCTATGGCGAAGTTTGTCTGAGCGGTGGAACAAATTTTGACGTTGAAGTTCGCTAAAAGCGGAAATTTTCGCTATAGCAAAGTCGACAACGATAACATTTTTGTAAAGTCAAAAGGCATGACAATTAAAGAATTTCGCTAGCGAAATCTGATCCGCTATAGCGCTCCCGAGTGCTATAGCAAAATTTTCTGAAAAATTCAAATTTCAATGGTTGGATCCTTTGGTTGCAACCATTAGGAAGGGATATGTCAGGGCCTATATAAGGAGTATTCCAGCAGTGTTTTGAAACACTTGAACTCACTCATTTCTACTCTCTCTCACTCTACAACTCTCTATAATTTTTAAAGAAGAATTTCGATATTTGCTGATCGTCATTCTTCGGGTGCAATCTAATCCTAAAGGTGGAACACTAATAATCTTGCTGCAAATAGTGGGAGCGTTTATTACTTTAAAGACAGTGTTCATTCACGAGATTCGCACATACTTTTCATCTTCAATCCCCTTGTTCGATACCACTTTTATAGCATATATTCCCTCTATTTTAATTTTATTTTCCATGATAACGAGACGTTGAAAATAACCTTTGAATTGAGTCCACAAATGTAGCAAAAAATATTATTTTCATAACAATTAAAATGAAACGAACATAGTAGTACAAGGGTGAGCAAATTTACTATTCATTTTCTGCTCTCTTATTGTACTCATTCATCTTTTTTTCTTTTACATTATTATCTCATTCATTTTTTTACACATTCCTCCCTAATTAAATAGTTTACGCGCATTTCGTTCGATTCTTTTTTTATATTTTTTTAATAATATATGTAATTAAAAGAAATACACTTCACGTGCTCACGAACCCGGATATATATAGTAATCTAATATGGAGTGTACTACTTTGTCACCATATGGCACGGCATGCACGACCTATCTACCCCGTGAATGTGCACGGCCAGAAATTAGGTGGAAAAGTGGAGAAAGATTCAGTAGCAAGCTATAGGGAGGGAAAATGTCCCGGCCGGCCTGTACTTGCTGTTTTCGTCATTGTGGGTGTACTGATTGGCAAGCAGCTGATTTTCTGTTCATCAAGATGTACCAAAATTAGTCATCGTGAGTGTACTGGTTGATCTATAATGGAGTGTACTAGCTACTTTGTCACCATATGGCACGGCAATGAGTTGGGATTTTGTGTCCCATTTAATATCCATCTTCTGTCTCATAGCTTTTAAAAATTGACACATACGCAAAAATTTAAAATTTAAAAGTTTAAAATCATCTTTTAAACAGTTAAGATAAATATTAGAAAGACGTGACAAAGAGTGGAATACCAAATGGGACAGAGGATTCGGACTCCATATAAATGCATGCACGGCCTGTCAACCCGTGAACATGCACGGCCAGAAATTAGGTTGAAAACTGGCGAAAGATTCAATAGGAAAATGAAGCTACTACTACTACAGTACCGTGAGTCATAAATCAGTGATAAGGAGGGTCCAGGAAGATGCTGTTTTCGTCATTGTGGGGTAGTTGGCAACCTGAGTTTCTTTCTGTTCATCAAGATGTGGCTGCAGATAATTATTGTACCGAAGGTTTTGCATCTTTTGGAGGAGTTGAGAGTTACTGGATGCAACTTAACGTATAATTAATCGACCAAAAGGAAGTACTAGAATCTATGGTAATTGTGCAAACTTAACCCATTTACGAGCTAGATTAAGCAAACTCCGCGCGAACCCCATTCAAAGCTTCCAGCATTGAGAAGCATGGCAAGAACCGTTCCAAGGGAGGGACAAACATGAGTTGTTGAATGTGAAACAGGAGAGCGAGTTTGTACACTTGCAGGAAGTGATCGACTAGGTTTTGATCAAATAGATAACCTAGAAAGGCAGGTGGTAATCGACAATGACTTCCGATGTACACTTGCAATGCTTTACTCTGAACACTCGGGTTCGTTACGTGTCTAGTATAAAGGGATGGAGAATGTTAACATGAAAAATACTGAAAAGGGTTTTTCACACCCCTGTGATTATCTTCAAATAGCATATGTTCTGAATGAAAATAGACTACTTTTAGGAACCCGGGGTATTTGCAGTCTCTTTAACTATACAAATTTATTATGATTCTTTAACTGTAAGAATATATCATATACAAATGGACAAAACATATCATACTAGAAAGAGCTTGTGGTGCACCAAAAGTTTGTATTGCTAATCTTTACAAGAGATTTCTGCATGATGAACATTGGATAACAAGATGAATGAGCTCTAGTTAACCTGCTCACGACTTGCTATACGTCTTTTATCTTCTTCAACCTGTTCAAGCAAGGCTTCCAATTCAGCTTCTGTCAAACCCTCCAATCGCTTCTGCAATATCAGTAAATAACGTGACCTTTAGGCTCGTGATGAGTAGTATCCAGGAAACAGGTCTGTTAATACCGCATGAGATTGAAATGAGTACTGCCGTAGTGTAAAGTTTCATGAAAGCATAATTACTTTCAGAGATGTGTCATCTTTTGCATAGGCACGATGAATCACCAGATTATGGAGTATTAGTTCGACTAATACTTAATTGCATTAGAACTTCTTTGGAGATGGGAGGTACCATACAACTAAATCCTCATAACATTATTCAGAGAAAACTTCTACCTGGAGCATATACTTTTAAGGATCACAATATTTCTGATAATAATAACGATGCATAGAACACCTTTTAAGTGCAAAAGGTTCTAACATCAGTATCTGATAAGTCATGCCTTTCAGCTCAAGAACTTTCCTAGTCTTATCGGAAAAGAAGCCAAGCAAATTGTGAAAGCAACCAACTGGAACCGGATGCCAGCGACAAAAAGTAAAACCGTAAAAGAAAAAGAGAAAGTTGATGAACTTTGTCCTTTTCATACAGGTAGAGAGACAAGGATGGAATCTATTTTTCACAGGGCTGCAGCTTTATTGGAGTACCGGGTGAGGTCATGGCTTACAATTCTAAGTATCAACTGCAAATGTAGTCCTTCGTGAACTTATCATCTACAGATTACAGTGACTCAATGACGCATGGAGCGACCCTGCCATGTGCACTGAATATCTATCATCCCTTGGTCAAGTTATGACCCCAGAACGACAAGTTATTGGAGCTAACATAGTTCCTTCACCAGAATTTGGCCAACTTCAACGAAATAATTGGAACGATCTAGAAGTCCAAAAATTATGCTATTAATTGTTGGAAAGCTCTATGGGTCTAGTTTTCAATTCATCAAAAGGATCACATTTGGATTCCTCAAGAGAAAGTTAGTCATTTTACTCGATGTTGCTCACAGGCACAGATTCACCGGATTTTGGCCATGTCCATAGTTGTCAAAGGCGATGACCGCCTGAGGCGAGAGGCGCTAGCTTGGTCCCCTTTGTCGCCTCTGTTATCCCAGGCGAAACTGCTGTGTTCTCTGCGACTATGAAAACATGCACCTTCAACCCTAATAAAATTTGAGCTAAAACTCTAGGGTCCCAAAGGCTGAATCATGACATCGTATGAGTATTTTGGGGTAGGAGACGACATTGTATGCTAGATGAACCTAAACTGACCTCTCAGGTCTAGACATCAAATAGTTCAATCGAAAACGCGACATCACCGCAAGAGAGAAGGATCACTGCTCTCTTGCCAGCAGCGATCCCTTCTCCAACAGCTCCGGTGGGAATTCCCCGCTATTTTGATTTCGCCCAAGAAATTTCAACTTCTTTTTCTTTGTTACGGATTCAGCTCTGCCCTAAGCTTTGATTTTCCGCATTTTTTTTTCTTTTTTTTGGCCATAGAATATATGTGAAGGCCTTCTAAGAGCAACTCGAGCAGGACTGATCCGTGATGGCAATATATCACTTTAGAAGATGAAAATAACACCAGCAACACCATTCGTAAGTTTCAGGGTTTAATTTACGTCGGTTATGCTTTTTATAACTTTGTAAGCAAAGGTTTTTCGTTGACTTTCTAGTTGCATGACAATTTAATCTTATATAGACGTTGAAATTTATGTTATTTTCAAGGTAATTTAATATATTAGTCATTTTTAACATTATATATATTGATTACCATTTTCCTATATTGTCGATTTTTTTAGCCTTTTTTGGTTTCACTTCCCCCTTCGCTTTTCAGTCACCTTAGTTACCTTACGCCAGACTTCCGCTTTTCACCTTCGACAACTATGACCATGTCTTGATGTAATCTTGATGTACTGTGTCTTTTGATATTTCTAGGCTATCTATCACTAGGTAGTTCAATCCCTTCATTTTCCTAGCTAGGAGAGAGATTCTAAGGCATCTATAAATACCCTAGTCATGCGGCAGTGAGAAAGAGGATCAGAGAGAATCAGAAAGAATATTAATGATAATTTGAGCCTTTGGCTTATCAAGGAAATGGCTTTCTTCTGGTTTTATAAACTGTAAGGTAGAATAGTTTTGATGATGATCAGGAATTCCTGTTTATCTGGAAAATCCTCAAATAGGTTTCTTCAGCTTGGTGGCATTTCATGAGTCAGTCGAGTGAACATGAAGACATGGAACACCAACCTAGTGGACGGGGAAGGCTAGTGCTACTTACTATATTTGAAATATGGGATGAAGAAAGAAAAGGAAGGAAGACAAAATAAGTAGTGCAATGACTTACTTAAAAACGACTAAAGACTCGGAAACAAAGGAACGATAAGGAGGATCAGAGGCAACGGCTAAAGAATCCTCTATACATGGCAAGAAGTCGTTTGAATACTTTGATTGAAGGAATTAGATCTGACTGTCTTGAAGGCTTTTCTTTTTTGATCAAAAATGTAAATATCATAGATCAAACGAGAGAAAAAGCTACACTGGGCATACCCAGGTCAACAACCACAAGGCTAACTGCACATGCCTAAACTAAACAAAAAAGAGCAACAAGCTATGCATCTGAAGTGCTAACTGCTAACTCTACAAAATTACCCAGAACATGATGGAAAGGAGCAAAAACTGTCCTATAGACATGCGACTGAATTTGTTGCACCGTAAGGTGAACTCCCGGAACTACTCCTTCAAAAATTAGCTTGTTGTGGGCTTCCCAAATGTGATAGACACATGAGGCAAAGGCAATTCTTTTGGACTTAGCAAGCCAAGAAGTGCCCTTGACTTTTTCTGGAGCCATTTGCCAGCACTGTCCAGAGAGCTCATGTATCGACGCAGCCTGATCCACCTATGAATCTCCGACCAAACTGCTGCACTGAAGGGGAAAGAAAATAAAAGGTGGTGCACTGTTTCTAAGTCCCCCAAACAAAAGGCACACGATTGGTTCACTTCCAAGAACCCAAGCTTGTCCCTTGTAGCAAGCCTCGACCGAATACCAAGCCATAAAATGAAACTACGCTTGGAAGTAATCAATGAATCTCAAATCAATTTAGCCCACGGCTTAGGAGCAGAATGTGGCCTAAGGAAATCTAAAGCCAGCCCTTTGGAAAGGCCTGAGGAACCATGCAGATTTCTGAGCGAGATAGCGGCAAGAGATGGGGATCTAGAATAAGAAATAAGATGATCCCTAATAACCAAAATCCTCTTGAAAAGTGGCGAATCCCGCGAGTGAACAGTCCAGTCCCAAACGAAAGTTTCACGAAGGTAAATATGATAAATCCATTGGATCCAACGCGAGTCCTTCGCATCAATGTTTCAAAGACGCTTCGAAAGAAGAGCCGAATTCCAAGCTCCCGTCCGACTTAGGAAAGCAAACATCCCATTATGCAACGGGGGTTCTTTTTGAGTTCCATAAGAAGGAGCGGAAAAGCCGAACAAGGCGGTCCCGAACCAAGGAAGGAATAGGAAATATGCTTAGCCAGAAGCATTCTAAGCCTTGCAAAACAGAACGTTCAAGTTCCAACCTCCCGGCATAGGACAGCGAAGCCCATGACCAACTGTTAACAAAGCCCGGATTGAAGTGTATGACTTTAAGGGAACTTGAGGCCAACGGAATGCCAAGACACCTGAATGGAAGAGATTCCATAGATAACTGGAAAGAAGTATGGATGTCTTCTAGAATCTGCCCAGAAAGCCCAGCCGTGTAAATATTAGACTTGAGCACATTTAAATGCAAACGCAATTTTTCTCCAAACTCTTTGAGGCAGCCCATAAGTATTTCAATCGAACATTGATCTCCACGATCCATCAACATGAGATCATCCGCAAATGCCAAGTGAGTGATCTTCAAGGTACCACACTTTGGGCGGAAATCAAAATCTGAAATCTCCATTTTTTTCTTGATGAGACTCAAGAGATATTCAAGGCACAAAATGAAAAGATAAAGGATCACCTTGTCGGATCCCTTTCTTGCCCTTGAAAAACCCATGGATACTACCATTAACATGAGATAGAATAAGAAGTCGTCATGACGCACTCCATAACCCATCGGGTGAAGCAAATCCGGGAAGAGCAGCCCGTGCAACACAGATTCTAAGAAAGCCCAACTCACAGAACCAAAAGATTCACGGAGATCAATATTTATAATACATCTAGGAGAAGTCCTCTTTCTATTATCGCCCCTCAATAATTCTTGCATAAGATGAATGTTATCTATCATAAGCCCCTCAATAATTCTCGAAGGTTTTTGCAGCTACTTAAAGGCGTAGAAGACTCCATCTAGAACAACGGAATGCATACACAGCAAGAGAGAAACAGTGTGAAATAGCAAAGAATAACACTCATTCAAATCACAAGTTCCAGCTAGTCAAACTAGTCTAGAGCTCACCACAACATCAAGTCCTTTGAGAGGATTGATTGAATAAGTTTACAATGATCTTGAAACTTGGAACTCAAGTGTGTTGAGTTCATTCTAGGACTTTCAGAATAATTCTTGTATCGAAATCCTTGAGATACATTGTAACCAATTCTTGAAGCTAGTAGCTAGTGGAACTCCTTCTAATGGAAGGAAGACAATGGACGTAGGTGGGCTTATTGCCGAAAACTCTGGAACACTTTAAATCTCTCTCACTATCTATTACTGTTTATATTTGTTCTTTAACTATTTGATATATTGCTTGAGTGTTAGATTGATCTACTAAATAGTTAGTGATAAATATATTAGACCGCCTGATTTCCATCTCATTATTAATAGTTGTATTATTTTTCATAAGTGTTCAAAACTAGAGGGAAATTGTTTAGAAGGTTTTCGTGTGTGTTAACGCTCCGTAGAAGGCTTTTTCCACTCCATAAAATCTTAAAGTACTTCGGTGCTTGAATATTTTTCAAACCAACCTAGCTGGGTACTAGACTGTCCTTGCCTTTTGCAAAGATTTTCAAAAAAGGCTATTCACCCTTCCCCCTCTATCCTTTTACCCTTGTTGCGGGACCATCACGTACTCGAGCTAAGATATTGTTGAGTTTACACGTGTTCCCTCCTATTTCTTCAACCACTTGCTGTGTTCTCTCCTATTTCTTCACCCATTTCTAGCAAAAATATTGGAATTTGAGCTTTGGTGTCTCGGAATGGTTCATCATTGTCAAAACGAGTCAATTATCGATACATCTTCATTTCGCATAAGAGGCCAACAAGATGTGAATGTGAAAGTTCTAAGGAGACAAGTATAGTGACTCAAGCATCGTCTTCCAAGCTAGGTGACTTTGGAACATGATGAACTGCATCATGCTCCAAAGTAGTTGACATCAAATAATCGACATATTCCCTTTTCAATCACATTTGTCACATAATGCCTAGTGAAGAGGTTTTTCGTCCGTTTCAACCGCGACTAAACCTTACTTTCCAGCAACTTTATTTGTGTTACGATACGGAGAGTATATGCATTTTATTTGTAGCAAAAGCATGCTAAGGTGGCATGAAGGATGGAAAATGATTGGCCTTCATCACCAACTTTCTCCATTGCACGCAAGAGATAGTGAAGTCCATGATTAACAACTGCTTCTCAATCAGCAAATTCATTCAATAACTCTTATCTCGAAATTTAATGAGCGAGCTTCACAAAATTGTCTCAAGTCCCTTGCTCAAGTTCAAAGTTGCATACAAATTTTTCTTGATGTGATAACAACAAGGTCATGCAGCATAAGATGGGCCTTGAACTGATTCTTCATCACTATGAAATTTGAGGATGAATTTTCTCCACCCGGGGGGGTGAAACGACCCCACCACCTTTCGTGAATATCATTCATCCATTGGCCATGTACTTAAACGCAAAACGATGAGCAATTGGAGCTAAGGTAATTGCGGTCCAAAATCTGCCGAAGCAAAATTCAGGCCAACTTCAACGAATTTATTGGAACTATCTAGAAGTCCAAAACTTATGTGTATACATGGTTCGAAAGCTCTAGGAGTTTAATTTCCAATTCATCAAATGGGGGACTTAAAAGTATATTACCCCCTCAAGTATACCACAAATCCTAGATTACCCACTAGAGCGAAATCTGTCCCAAACCGCCCCTAGGGTGTAAAGTCATTTTTCATAACACCCTAGCCCCATATTCTGTTAGAAACTTGACAGCAGTAGGACCAAAATGAAAACTTGTCAGGGGTATAATTTTCCAATCATATTCGTAATAAATTGTAACACGTGTTATTGCCCACCTTAATTTATCAGGGGTATAATACCCCTTACAATTTTTTACGGACCTAATTGGACGATAATACCCCTGAATTTTTTTTTGTATTGATCCTACTGCTATAATGCTTCTAATAGAAAATGGAGATATGATGTTATGAAAATTGAATTTAAACTCTAGGGGTTGGGTTGGGACTGATTCGGCTGGGTAATCTAGGATTGGTGTATACTTTAGAGGGTAATATATTTTATGTTCTTAAATGGATCATCATTTGGATTATTCTAGAGAAAGTTTATGCCATTTTACTCGATGTTGTTTACAGTGATAGATTTAATTTACCCGACTTTGGCCAGGTCATGATGTTATGTGTCATGATATTCCTAGGTTATCTTATCACGAAGTAGTTCAATCCCTTTAGCATTTTTTTCATTTTCCAAGTTTAAAAGCATGTTCAAGGACATCTATAAATACCCTTCTCATGCACTCATGCTAGAGAGAGGATCAGGTGAATTTGAATTTGAATGATAATATGAGTCTTTGGCTTATTAAGGCGATGCATTTCTTCTTGTTTTAGTCATTATCCATTAGTCGGATTCCTTTGGGTGTTGCCTAGTGGCAATCGAATGCCAAGATTTATCAGCTCTTGCATAAGGAAAAGACAGAGATCGAAAGATGCACTAAGTTATTATCAAGCTTACACTTGTGTTCCCTCCTACTTCTCGACCCATGTGCGGTGTCACTCAAGATCAGATACTGATGAGGTCCTGAATTTCTTCTTGTTTGGGCAATTTTTCACAAAATGACATTTTGGCCAAAGAAGCGGTTGACAGAACTTTTCCTAGGATTTTTTTTAAAGAAATTTAACTTTCTTTCATTGAAATTTGATATTCTGGAAGGCTTGAAAATTGTCTACATCTTTTTCTTGTATATGTAACTGTTACTCCGATTCACAATCACATCTAGTTTTGGCTTCCATCACATGTTTTGCCAAGTTTTGCCAGTCTTTTCATTGCAGTAAAAACTTCCTAAGATTGAACCTCTAGTCAAGAGCATGGGGAATTAGTTGGCACATTTCCCTATAGAAGCACAATCATGATGTTTTTGGTTTGTATAAATTCTCTAGGCGTCATTTCCTGTGCAGTTTGTGAAAAAAAAATATGAAAAACTTGCTTGAGAATTACATAAAAACCACATTGAATATAATAGACCCCTTTAAACGTTAGTTATAATGTATTTTCTTTTCTTCATTTTTTCCTGATAGGACACTTTGGCATTAATGTTTCTCCATGTCGTTTTTTCTAAAAGGAACTCGGTTATCTTCAACAGCGAGGACTAGATGCAAGAACGGATCCGGATGTTTCCAAATTTTAAGATCTTACACCAAATGTAGTGTAAAACAGCCACACAGCCATGTGTCTAATGGACACCGGTACTTTGGCAAAAGTGAAGGGTCAAGGACCGAGGTAACATTGATAAGGAACAACATTTTTTGGGGGAATTCCTTGAGCTTGAGTTGTTGACTCCGAAAGGCTACCGATAAATTCTGCACAAGGCATTAAATTAATGCTTCTGAGGAGGCCGATTGCTGGATCTCGAGTTGGTGGTAATACCTAGACTAAGTTACCATTCACAGAGTTTTTGAATTCAGAAACTACACACTTTGCCACCATGTCCATTGGAAGCCATTGCAGTTCAGCAGAATACACCAGCAGTCATTTCTACACAATTACATCATGACGTAGAAACGTCATTGATGATAAAGCATTGCTATTGTTTAGACTTCAGACTGGAGGGTAGATGATGGAAATTTTGTGAAGTGTGAGGGACTTCAAGATAGTGTTCTGCAACTTCTGCAATGAGAATTGAATTTCCAGTTCGGTTAAGAAGAGAGATGAAAGGCTGCGAGTTATATCCTGAGCTAGAAGAATGAAGAATATTCATGGGACATATTTGAGAGAAGAGGATCCCTACAGATTGTGAGGTCGTGAAGGAGGAGAATGGATTACAGGACCAGTAGGTAAGACTTGAGTAGGTGATGTATAGCAGGGGCCTGGAGGAGCATAGAAAGAGGGGTTGTTGAAGGTGGCGTGACAGTATCAATCTTTTCAGATATTATGGGAGTATCTCTACAAATGGTTTAAAGGTCGGCTTGGGTGCCAATAAAGCCAAGAATTGGACCTTTGCTTGAGGTTGAGATAATTGTTGGAGGGGGGAAGGGGATCTAACAAAATGGGCAATTAGAAGTCTTTAAAGCTCACAAAACGGAGATGGTTTTCGCTGTTAATGTCATCTTTGAAGATATCTAACTTGATTCTGAAGAGAAAAAATTTCGACTTCTTTTGAGATGTCTTGATGCATTTTCGAGATCTTTGGCCTTTGTGGCTAAATGGAGTACATATGCAAGCCAAGATAATAGTTGTGGAGCGCGAGTGCTGCAATCAGCTGAGGCCAGAAGGTTACAACCCAAGGTAGTTCACCACCTCTACTAATTCAGCCAAAGCGATCCGAAAAGCGGTATAAGGCACTACCCTCTTCCACCCCTCACCTGAGTTTCAAAGCGTGAGAGGCGTCCCTCTTAAATTCCGGCGACCTTTGATCAGGTCCAGCCATCAAATCATGCTTGATTTGGTCTAATCTGACCCATTTCTGGTCAGATACAGCTCAGATTTGACAAAATCTGGGTCAGAACGGCTAAATCCAAAGGAAAAAAGCATACCCTATGCCAGAACAGTGCCACCGGAACAGGAAACTTTTGCTGGTACAGGGCTTTGTGTCGTTTCTGCCTTTGAAGCCTGCTCCGGAGGTTATTTTTTAGATTCAATGACTTTCAAGTATGTTTTAGAAGTCGTTTACTTTTTTCTATGGTTTACTTTGGGTTGCTATGTTTTCGGTATTTTTGATGCAAAGAAGTTATACGAATTGTAGAATTAATGAGTTTTTTAATACTTGTTATCTTTGTACATCATGTTTCTGTCGTAGTCTCTAACTGCTATTATACGTCAACTGCATTTTACCCTCCTTAATTATTGTCGCCTTGCTCGCCTTTTTGTACCTGCCCCCTTCTTTCTTTTCAGTTGCCCAAGTACCTCTATCCTCCCACACACCTTTCGCCTTCAGTATTATAGTTGGGATTCGGTACTTTATGTCAAGAGTTATGACACAAAAAGAGCCGTTCGCTTGTACCTTGGAAAGACTTTCTACATTGGAGAATATAGGTAAAGATTCAATTGGTTTGACAAATTCAGGTTGCCAATTAATAGCAGCTTCAACACCTGGTATATATTTTGATGGCTTCTTTGAGAAAACAATTGAAGGATTCTTGCAATATGTTTGATTATATGTCTGAGGATTAATCAAATTTTTCTAGAGGGGGAAGTTGCCATCATGTGACTGGGATGAGGATTGAACACGTGGTCATGCGAGAGGAGCATGCAGGTCTAAGTAAGCATTCAAAGTAGAATTTACTGAAATATCAAAAAGAGAAGAGTAGAAACTAGAGTATTTCACTATGTTTACCCCGATTGATATAAATCATCGACTATACAGACGTAGCAAATGAAAGAAAAGAACTTTAGCGTGGGCACTGGTCGTTAACTGACCTCCATCACTTTGCTTTCATAGTCACGTAATTGTTGAGCATAAGTCATTTCCTTGTTGGAGACTCTAAAAATATATGTAGAGATCCATCCAATAGTCAAACCTAAGACCAACACGAGCTGAACAACATTACCAGCCTGCAAAGGATCAACTCCGAAGTACTGCAAACAGAGTTGATTATAGGAATTCCATCATAAGAACGTTAATCAGTAATATTATTGAAAATAAATTAACATGAAATAGAATTCGTAATACCTCTAATCCACTTTTAAGACCAATGCCAAAAACAGTAACTCCAAGTCCAATCAATAGGACATCCTTCCTTGAGTAGCCAAACGGTGTCTGCAAAAGGGAGAAGTCACATTGAGAAGGAAAGCTAGTGTAACCAACTCAACCTTATTTGATTATCTGAATCAACACGCAATACTCTCCGTCTTAAACCACTGTAGATGCTTTAGATTTGTTTACTTGATCTTTTACGACCTTTTTGTCCTTGATGTTCTTGTTTTGTGCATATGCCTATGTCTGGGTCAACCTTCAAGCACCCTTTATCCTCACAAAGTGAATGCATAGAGGAAGCCTAAACTCTCGAAAGCATTTATTTATCCACAGTTCAAAGAAAGAAGTCATAAGTATAAGAAACTCTATATATTTCAACTGCAGAGAATACGAACAAGTCAATATTCATTACAGAAAGTGTCAACTTCCTCCCTTCCCTTGGCCATAAGAAACAATGTGCATAAGTGGGCAGAGGGGAGGGGAGGAAGGGAATGCTCTTCATGCTACTTATGTTCTCTTTACACATTACAGTTGGCCTCTTAAAGTAAAGAACTATCAATGGATCACATATCACCCTTTTTACGGGGATCTATTACCAGTATAAAATTGTGTTTTCAATGAGGAAACTACTTCCGCTGAAAATGAGTCACTTGTCTCCATAAAAAATAGAACATGTTGGGACTGCGTCTCAAAGACCCTTCCCCCACTTTCTTTTACATTTACGGTGCAGGAAAAGGAAAATAGCACATTCATTTATGAGTTCTTGCTTATACATGCCTTGGTCTTTTTAGATGATTCATCTTCGGTGCCATTAGAGTTCGACGAGCTGCTGCTTCTGGGAATTTCTTTCTTTGAATTCAAGCCATAGATTCCTCTACTTGAAAAAGCAGAACTTCCAGTAGTAGAAAGTCTATGCAAGAGAACTCTTTCTATAATTCAAAAAAGTTTAATAGAGGGATTAGCATCATTAAAGTGATCATGGATCAAAAAGAAGATGAGTTGTTACAAAATCTTCTGCTCTAAATACATTTGCAAATTAGAAACTCATGACTGTTTACTAATTCCATATTATACATGAACTACCACAAAATAGAAATGCATGACTGTTTACAAATTCCATACACTTGAATGTTCCGCAGATGAAGGCTACGCGCGACAAAGCATAAATCTTTCGGGGCACACTTTAATGGAGGACCAGGGTTCATCTGAGCTAACAAAATAGGTTCTTTACTATGCACAGCAGAGCTATATGTCTCAGTGTTAATCCTTGGGAAATTCCCCGCAGTAACAAAACTTCGAACGAGGTTTTTAGCATCCAGATTCAATTAGAAACTTAGAACAATTTGTGGGCCGTGGTTGTGGATGTCGAGGTCTTGCACTTGCAGACAGCAAATAATAAGAAGGGTTCATGAACAATCTTGTTCCTTAGGCCTTTAAGGGTATAATACCTTTCGAAACTGAAGTAGATGGAACTGGTGTAAGTATATTTTGGCAGGACAATCCATTGCATCATCCACTCTGATAAGACTTTCCTACTCGCAGGAGATACAAAGACATCTTCAGCAAGTTAATACACACTACAGCTCAAGAAAATATTCAACCAATGGCCTACCAATGTATGTCTTTCGGTTCTCAATCCCACATATATTGGTATCAGACATCAGAATGAAAATTATGAACCATCGAATTCAACCTATATCGCATTCATAAAATCAATTTTCTCCATCAGCAAATAAGCTGTGGAGTATAAAATAAGCTTGAACCTTCATAAGATTTTATAAAGAGGGATACATTCAAAAGGGTAACTTGGCTTCACAACAAACTTAATGATGCAACACTGGCCCAGGGATATGGTCAGTTGCAAAAGATCTTAAAGTTAAAGACTAACCAAGTGATGTCAATATGACTAAACAATCCATGCACCTAATTTTATGAATTGAATATACTTTGATACCTGGACTAGGTTATGAGTGATGATATTGGTGTATGTGCAGGTTTCCAAGTAGCCAAAGACATAGTCTTTTGCAATATATGTAATTATCCATCAGGTATACCATACCCATGCCATATCATGTCCAGTACCCTAAATATATCAAAGGATATATGAATTTCTCCTGCATCACTTCTATTGCATAAACGTTTAGGGTATATATTCCAATTACCAATGTTTTATGGTACATGGAATCCTTGAAAGTACTTTTTCCTCCCAATATACATGTTGAACATTTAGCCTTGCTTCATGTATATATCATTGTTTAAACCATTGATAAATTAGAACCCCATCAATTATCCTGGCATCCAGGGAGTTAAAATGAATGCTGATGCAATTTCCATAATGCATTAGAATATGTATTGCTATTGTAGAGAGCTATAATAAGCAGTATGTATGTCAGACTTTCTCTGAAGAAGCCATCAACTTGTTGCGAGTTCTTAGAGCTTCACAAATACAGCCTCACGTAGTTCATGTCCTAGACAAACTACTTACTGCTTCGTAACTGTATCCTCCATCACCAAGAAAATACTCCAATTTGACAAATCAAGCTTTTTAGTATTGTAAAATTACTTTTCTAGTTTTCTTTAAATTGCACTAAATTAGATCCTCTTCTAGAAACAGCACATTTGTTTGGGGAAAAACAAATGAAAAACCGGGTCTACTTTTGGGGGATGGGGAGAGTTCAGAATATGGTCCCTGCCTTCTGCACCAACTACCAAGTTAGGGGAAGAACCTCCTCATTAATCAGATCTCAGACAACCCCATTCATCCATTAGTAAAAACTGATCAAATAGAAGTCTTAATAGAAAAAACAAACTAATCATTGATCAAATTTTGAGTTTGCAGCCTTACAAGACGTAAGGGGGAAAAAGAAATATCAATTTGAGTCAGAAGTTGGAAGTATACACAGTTTTGCCATAAATGGTAACGACTCATGATTTTGGTGCTACCCAGATGCTCAAAAGCATAGCCACATAGAGCAATTGAACCCCCATAGAAACATAAATAGCAACTTTTGTATCTTCCTAGCTACTACCCTTTACAATATGTACAAGAATAATCAATTTCTCCCTCCATCACCCATAAATTGAGTATTAATGTGACTCTTGAATTAATTTTCATTTCAAGAATTGATGAGAATCTGCTTACATTTGATAAGAACAAAATTACAGGTTCTTTCTATTCTATTTACCTAGTTTATATCAGTTACTCCCTCCATTCCGCCCAAAGAGTCGGACTGTTCCATTATTAGATGCTCCAAATTTCCTCACAACGAATCATGTTTCAAAATCTAAGCTCATAAATTATTCCTTGCAAGTAATATCTCTTCTTTTAACAAAAAAATAAGTTGTGAGTTGTTAAGTTTATCTTAATTAAAGAAAACACAAATTTAGCAAAAATCTTTAATCTTTACAATTAAGAATATTCCAACGTTCATTCATTTTCATCCTCAAAAATTTTGACTTCCAGAAGGGAATTCTCTAAGCACAATATAATAATGTAGAATCATATCCTCTAGAACTAAATAAATAATTCCAGAAGTAGTAATTTTAACATAAGCTAATCCGGGTAGTGGGTAGAGGATATATGTCAGCTAACTTGCAGTGTAAACCTCCACAACATCTAAATTGAAGGAGAAATCATCCCAAAAAATAAAATTAAAAGAACCAAGAACAAACCTTTATTAGAAGCTTGAATAACAGTGCTTGGCCGAGGATGAGAGAAAGGAAGAGCCGAAATTCCCACCAAAGCTGTCCCCGTCCTGCTGCTGCTGCTGCTCCAATCGTTTGCAATCATCTTCAAATACCCATGTGGTAAAGTGGCCATTCCTGCAGTTTTCTTATCCTACTCTGCTCAGAAATCTTCCCGCAAAGTGATTTATAAGTTGTGTTCTGCAATGTGATTTTCGCCTTAATTTATTAAATTTTGATTTTTCCTTTTATTGATTTTATAATTTCTTTTTGAATATTTCGATTTATATTTTATTTTAATTATTAAAAAAATAAATTTAAAAACTAAATTTTTAATGAAAGGTTTAAGTACAATATTTGGAGCATGAATGACAATTCATCCCTCTCACCTCCTTACTACATTATCGTTAAAAACATTAAAAAAAAAATAATAATAATAAACAACTCATTTTTGTATTTTTCAGGAATAACAAAAAATTATTTATTTATCCTCTTTTTTCTACCTTTTACCATATTCCACTATATTTTCTGTCTCATACATATTAATATTTTATTTTATTTTTACTATAAAATATGTGAAATATTAATTCCTTTTAACTAAATAATTTAGTTGTAAGTAACATTTAATAATTTATTTATCAAAAATAATTGTGATTATTAATCATTAATTATTTTAAATTTTAAAATAATTGATTATTATCGCTGAGATATTTCTCTATTGGATATTTAGCCGAAATTCCTTCACCCGAAATTAAAGGACCTTTCATGCACAATTTTATATGGAGCGCCTAGGCACTCCTAGCAATGAGTGTCCATAATGTACATAGAGGTTATAAATAATGTGCATAACATAATTTATGTGCATTATGTATTTATTATGTGTATAATTTATAATCTCTATGTACATTATGGACACTCCTTGCTAGAAGTGCCTAGGCGCTTGATATAATTTGCATCATGCGACTTTAGCCCGTAAAGACATTGACACCCAACGGCACCGTTTATCCACTGGCGCAATCCAAAAAAAAAAAAGAAGCAAAAATTCTTTCAATTAATTCCCTGTAATGTAGTCTTAGGAACTTTAAACGCAACCACGAGATAAACCGGAACAATTTCCATGACCGACTTTAAGCAAGTTAAGTTTATCACCCATTGACAAAAAATTAGTCTTCCATCATGTAATCTTTTAAATGATTTTTGCCTACAAGTTCTCGAAATGTCTTCTTTGAACTATACGCTTGACTCATGTGAGCTCGGGTACGAATACGAATGTCGAATTCACAGTTTTGTTCTTTATTCTTTTTCCATCTTACAGAGAGTTACACACCATGATTTGAATTGAATCATGTGATTAATTCATAAACGGTTTTAAACGTTTGAATTGATTTCAGCGATTAATTCATAAATATTTTTATTTGGTGTAATTAACCTCATTAAGATGACATATGAGAGGTGTGTCAAGCTTTGGAAAGGGACACAGAAACATAATCTCTCTCTCTCTCTCTCTCTCTCTCTCTCTCTCTCTCTCTCTCTCTCTCTCTCTCTCTCTCTCTCTCTCTCT
>JAOTQG010158295.1:0-18286 GCA_025631175.1 Iris virginica
CTGGATAACACTAAGATCAACAAATATCAAATTCTTGCATCTAGTGGTTTTTATTAGAATAAGTCCCTATATATATATATATATATTTATTTATATATGGGATCTGGGGTTTATGATTTTTTTCCTTTATGATTTGTGTTCATCTTAGATTGCTCAATAGGGAAGAAAGGGAGCAAGATACTGTCAAAGTCCTCAAAAAACGACATTTGGTTCACAACATCAAAATTTTGGAAAAGCATCGACTAGAGTCTGAACAATCACCTGAAATGCATGTGCTAAGAGCAATTGAGCTTCTTCAGGACCAATTTTCTTTGTAATACTTTTAATATTGTTGCTATTTGAGAAGTACTTCAATACTCCATGAAATGTTGCATCATCTGTTGAACCATTTGACCTCCGAGTACGAACAGAAGCCTGTAAAGGCAGGTTATAACTTATAAGAGCATAACTCAGAATTATTTCAGAAGACTATGATTTCAAAACTGTGGACAGGTTATAAGTAAACCCATTTAGGAACAAACACAAAGAAAGAAAGGGTGAAGTCATGAGGTCATCTCGATTTGTTGGCACACATATAATGCAATAAATAAAAGACTAATGTTTTAAGACAGTATTCGGTCAACTAGTAAAATCTTGAAAGTTCAAAGCAAACCGGGTTTGATTGCCCTAAAAGTGAATTGTTGTCTATATCTTTCCCCTTCCCCCCCCCCCCAAGCTATTCACATTCATTCTAAAATGCAAAATTTATCTTATTTATCAGGAAAAGGAATGGGGAGGGGTGTGAGGGGCTATACTTTCTCTCCAACACCCTTTGGAACCTCTCGGAGGATATGAAACTTCTTAAGAATCTTACAACAGAGAAAATTAAATCTTTCTTTTTGTATGAGAGAACGAGCGTTTCTGATATTTGTTATGCAGCTACAAGTCACCATCCAGAGTTCAATATGGAAAAGTTGTTTACGATTTGTGACTATTTCAAGGATTACTTTGTGGTTGCACTCATTTACTTGATATGGGACAGATAAGTGATAAATCAATACATCATCCTGGATACGATAGTTCATTCAAGAAAGATTAACCCACTGATTACAAGTAGCTTAATGTAAGTGGTGGACAGACAGGGCATTATTTTTTATATATGGTGTATGATACTAGGAAAGAGCAGAAGTATGATCAGGTAATATGTGGTGAGGACAAGAACAAGAGCTAGATGGAATGCTTTATACGGGCATATATGCAAAATAGTTTTTAAGAAGTGAACTTTACCTTAGGCATGTACTTCTGAAGATACTGCACAACTATATCCAGCTTCCATTTAGGCTCATCAAAGACCTATAATCAATCTCATGATGCCGTAAAGATATAAATGTCTCTTCAGAAGGTAAGAGCATAATTACAACAGGTTCTATACACAAATTAGTTCATCTCCAGCACGCATAAATTATCTGACAGATCATAGCAGTCACTCAATTTCGGTGGCACATAAGCACAATACACGATGGTGCAAGTAACACCCCACCAAAAGAGCTGCAACTTTAGTTGAAAGCACTCAAACTTACGCAAGCGAGATTACTGATATGGCACGAATATTATGATATGTTGCAGGAAAAGGAAATTATCTACCGTACGTCCGTACCATCATCCCTAAGAAGTTTTGGTGGATATAGTTTTACGAATACTGTAAAGCTGAGAATAAAGATCAGTTTTCCGAAAATCTTTTATTTTATTAGTTAACTGGTTTCTGAAACCTGTTTGAATCACTGGTTCAGACTGGTGATAAATAGATGGTTTGCAATTCAGCTCAAGATATTTGGGTTGGGGTTCAATCTGCTCAGGTCTTTAGATCTTGTCAAGTCAGAGCAAAAATGTGATTTGATCTAGTCCACCCTCTCCCCCCCTCCCCCCCCAATATGGCACACGCAAGGCCTCGATGAAGACAATGATGCAAAGCAGGCAACAATCATGAGCAATGCTAGGCCCTAATGATGAAGAAAAATGTGTTGGAAATCCAGAAATGAGGAAGATCAACAGAGAATATAAAAATAATGCAAGCAATTTTTTGTGAAGAGGGACGAACTGTAACTCCTTTCTGCCTCTGACTCCGAGGGTTGGTGGAACCATTGCTGGTGACATGAACAAGACACTGAGCCTACTGGTTGGTGGCGAAGAGAACTGTAGCTGCAAGCCTGCAAGAACATGGGGCTCAATGTGGTGTGTCTTGATGATGTGCTAAATCCACCAGGGGACTGTTTGGGAGAAAAGATTCCTGATCTGTATTTTGCGGTGGCAAATAGATGGATGATTCTCAAACGACCATGTCCGCAAAAATTATCATAGAATCAAATTTTCATGCTGTGGTCTATGAGTAATTGGTCTCAATCGGTCATTTAACAAGGAGTATCAGATCCAGACACAATAAAGAATTCAACCAGTCGCAACCAGTCGCAACCAGTGATTCTACGCTAAGAGACCGATGTTCATTAGAAAATCCTATTGCAATCCAAGAGAATACACCACTTTATTATCCAACGATGCTTAACACCTTTTTTTAAAAGGTTGGAGGGGATGTGGACCTAACCCGACCCTTATTATTTACTAATATTAACTTACAAGAACAACAGCTAGGACTTAAAGCCTAAAGCAAATTGTATAATGCTTCCAACAAGACTTGAGCACTTGACTCCGTCAGGAGAGGCAAGTAGGTACCAGTGGAGCTAGATCTCCTTGGTAAGGATGCTAACACCTAAATACATGATTACTACCTAAATGGCTAAACATAATAAATACAAAATACTCAAAATACATAATACACATTGACAGAAAAATTATTTCAATTGCTCCGACATCAAAGAGCTACCTGAAAAAACGGGGAAAGAATATCTCTATCATATGTAAGTTCATCTAGAATAATTTCGGCAGCTGGGGTTCTGCATCAAATAGTGGCATTTATTTTTCAAAACAATGTCAAATTTATATATAAAGTACAAGATATTACCTACCATAAAAAACAAAAAAGGAAGAAATAAAGAGAAGAGAAAATAGCGGAAGAAAGAAAAGCGCAAGTACCTTACACCATCAGATCTGGTGGTGAGACCTTGAATATCTGCTACCTTTTTTGATGAATCTAGCTCCATGATCTAGCAATCCACAATTTATTACTCCCTCCGTCCCAAAATGAGTGACAAATTTTGACCGAAATTGGTCAACGTAATTGTACTTTGACCAGATATTTTGATAATTAATTACTTACTTTTTGAAAATTATGAAAATTGTCATTCATAGTTCGCTTACTATCCTTATAACAGTTAAAATATTGGAACATAAAACATAAATATATTTTAAATAATAACATAGTAAAAACTTATGTTGACTTTTAAAGAGGGAAAAATTGTGACTCACTTTGGGACAGAGGGGTAATAAGGAAACTGACTTAATATATCAACAGATAGAGCTACACTAGTGAATTTACCATCAAAAGGAATTTCTGAACAGCAAGACAAGTACACTTTTCTATTTCAGGTAATACAATGGCCAGTGCAGCATCACATTTTTCCGGTTCCAGCGCTGGAGACTCACAAGGAAAATGAGACATTTTACACATGACAGATAAACAATCTTTGATCAAACCTTTGTAGATTATCCTTCGGGATCCCTGGACATGATGGACAGAGAACAACGGCTCAGGTGAGGTGAACAGTCGCAACTCACAACAAAAGAAAACTTACTACCTTCACGCACATAGATATAGTAATAGAAATATTAGATTCGTTCAGTCACATTATTTGATGTGATGAAAGAAAAAGAGCAATTTAACCTGAAGGCTTTAGAAGAAAATAAAGAAATGATAATTTATTAAAAAAAAACAGACCAGAAGCATATTGAGAAATGACTCCCTCAGAAGAATCCAGTTCATGTTTTCTGCAATTGACAGGATGAACAGATTATCCAAACACATAAACTCAATTATGTACATAATCTAATGACATCAATAGCTGTAAGAGAAGATTACTTTTGAATGCAGCGTTACGAGGTAAGAAGTCTCTTTCAAGGGCGTGAACAAGATACTGAAGTAACAACATGTTCCTCAGAAACTGCAACAGAATTATGGAATGACAAAGCTATAAGATAGTGATACAAATGTGATCATTGATTAAATTATACAGCTATAATGAATTAAGTAACTTAATGTTGTGTTGTTGTTAGACATGTTTGAGGCGAATATATGCCGGTTCGTATATTTGTAGGGAATACTGCACTTCTAAGTCAACTATGCAAGTAGACAAAACAGAAGGGCGTGACTGGATGAAGGGTGTACTAAATAGTTAGTCGAAAGGTTCTTCAAAGGAAATGAAAATGGAGGCCAAATTTAAGCTAATAAATGGGATATTAATTATTAACTCCGCAGATGACCTTCACAAATCAGGTATAGTGTTTCACCAGATGAAAAGTCCAGCTTTAGTCAATGTATATGCTAAATCAGAAATAAGGTCTCCCAACTCAACTGAAACATTGTACCTAGATTCCACGAGTGCATTGAAGTTTTACCACAAGAGAGAAAATAAACATGGCTCAAAAGAAACAAAGGCAGTTTGCTTTGGTAGCATCTAAACCCATCACCGACAACAAAAACACATTCAAATCGTATGCATGCTTTGCTTATTCATCACACAGTGGGAACTTTTCAATTGCTTGTCGATTATTTTTATTTGTATATTCTTTTTCATTTTAAGAAAGGAACATAACAAATGTAGCATGCATGTATCCTTATGAAACTGAAAAGCAGTTGAACTTTGAGATATGGGCCTCTTCTGCTGTATAATCGGGTCCATTCATTGTCTTGGCTGGTGGGCACTATTTACTCTATCTTCCATTCTCAGCACTGAAGCAGCGCTTTCATACTGTGTAACTTTTTCAATATATTGTAATTTAAATGCTCATGCAGACTGAAATCATCTAACTCTCAACTCAGGCTCTTCACTTAGGTTGACAGTATATGTGGACTGTCATGCCCATTTGAGCTTCTCATCAATAAAATTTAACAGTAGTTCTTCCAGACAGTTTCAAGAAACCTAATACTATTAAACCCTTCATCCCGGAAAAAGTGTTCTACTTTGAAAAGTCAAATTTTTTAGCAAGACATTTTTGCAACTCTATATATACCCATTAAAATATGGCAACTCTTGTCTATGAATGACACGTAAGGAACACTTAACCTCAAAAAGAATATTGGTAGCACGAAATTGGAAAGATGGATCTTTTATGGGATGGTGGAATATTAAAAACCACAAAAGGATTGCAAGCTTTTAGCGCCACATGTAGAAACGAGATTCTAGCTTTCCACCTATCTTCTAGAGACAGAGAAACATTTAACAACAGCATAGTAAAATTATAGGTACTTGGCATAACTTTTTGTTACACCTTACAGCCCGTTTTGTCCTCTCATATCAGGTTTCTTGACTAAATACACTTCTCTTGCCCGATATTTGATAATTGCCCAACTTGCACATACAAAGCTTATTATCCTGGCCTCTTGTAGAACGTCAAATCACACAGGGTAACTAAATAAAATGAAGTTCCAGGGATTCTGTCAATGTAAAGATGACTAGCCCTTTTCCAACGTATCAAGTGCATATGCTCCTAAGCTCTTGCTTTACGGTCATTTCCTTACTATGTCAGCACATAAGTTAGTGAATTTTCTCCGGAAAGGAAAAAACCCCTATAAACCATCCTGAATGTTTCTACTCCCAACACCAAGAAAATATCCCAATATGTACTGTTTCTCGATCGAAGAGGCAAACTATAATGTCATCTCCACAATAAGAACTCAACTCAACTCGGCCTTTGTCCCTATCACATGGAGTCGGCTACATGAATTCCTTTCCTCCATTCCGTAAAGTGCAAAGCAAGGTTGCCATTGTTGGGATCGAACCCACCAATAAGAAATCAGCACAACAAGATGCAAATAGAGAAATACACAAAAGAAAACACACAATATAATGTGGTTCGGCCTCAAGCCTAATCCACGAAACCACTCACTAATAAATTGAGAATATTACAAGAATGGAGAATCTCTCTATCTCTCGATACTCTTGAAACTCTCGCAGCGCATACAAGTGCACGACAAATCTCTTTCTTATTGTACACCTATGCTTCTCTCACAAGTTGTGTTTTAATCCTAACTAGTAAAGCTTATTTATATAGGGGAGGGCCGGGAGGCACATTCACTAATTCTTTCACCGCCGATGTGGGATTTATGTCAACACTAATAAATCCTAATCGATATGGGATTTGAGTCAAAAACCCAACAAATCCTCCCTTGACTCGAATTCCCAAATCTCCTCAATATCTGAAAAGCACACTCTTTTCTTGGTCTTCTTCTTCTCCTTCTTGTTACTGCAACATGTCTTCCCCAACAAAGATTGCCCTTCCAAATAGCAAATATTCTTTCCACATTTCCACCCTTGAAGAATCAAGCGCTTTCCCTTGTAAATTTTACACGTGCATCTTCTTCCGATATAACGATACCCACGGGACGTTAATACACCAAGTGACAGTATATTCGTAGTCGCATTTGGAATATACCTCACATTCAAAGAGGTTTTCACACTTCCATCATGAAGCTTGAAGCGTACATTTCCAACACCTTCAATCTTCATATTCTCGTTGTTTTCTACTTTGATCTCACAAAGTCGTCCATCTATTCGCAACGTGTCAAATATAGCTCGATCCTTGCAAATATGCACCGACACTGCAAAATCTAACACCCATTTATATTCTTCAACTGAAACACCATCAGTTGCAACATGTGCGGTTAACAAGAAATCACCATCAAATTCAATCACATTGGTCTTCTCCTCTTCGACCTTTTTCTTTCCATTCAAATCCCGCAAGTTCTTCAAATCCTCATGGAATTGTGGACAATTACTTTGCATATGACCATTATAGTATAAGCACTCTACATCACTCATGTCTCTATCTTCCCTCAAACGAGAATTTGATCTTCCTCTTGTACTTCCATGGTGTAAGTTCTTCCTCTACCAGAACCCTCCACAGCTAGTAAACTTTCCCGATTGGACAAGCTATAACTCCTAGTCATTCTCTCATTATCCCTCAACGCTTTCAACACATCTTCAAGTGTTAAAGTAGTCTTGCCTGTCAACATAGTCAGCACAAATGGCTTATAGGACTTGGATAACAATGACAAACAAAGCTTGTTCCTCATCCTTTATTGTCTCATCAACATTAGACAATTGACATACTAACTAATTAAGCAAGTTTATATGATAATGCAAATTACCTCATTCATCAAGCTTCAACGAGTACAGATCCATCTTCAAGAATAATCGATTTGTCAACGACTTTAACTCATAGATGATCGCGAGTTTATCCCAAATACCCCTTACATTTTTCTCATTCAACACATTATACTTTACCTCGGGAGTAAGCGCTAACCTGATTGTACTCGCAGCCCTCTTTCGTATCTTCAACCATTCTTCTTCCTTCATCTCCACTGGTTTGGTCTCTAGTAGTGCTTCATCAACGCCCTGTTGCACTAACACATCTTCAATCATCATCTTCCCAACCGTGAAATTCATCTTTCCGTCAAATATGGGGATCGTAAACGTTCGAACCGTCACGATCCATCTTCTTTCCTCAATATGAAATCGCAATTCTTCAAAACCCTAACCTTCTATCCGATTGCAATTTCCCATAGCAAAGCACCTCCAAATCCGATCTCCACCATTATCTATCTTCTCTGAACCTGCTGTCCGAAAATAGTGGTGATCCAACGGTTAACAAACGAGAACCGTCAATTCTCCCTCAACTGCGCATAAAGTGACGAACCGAAAAAACTGTTTTTGTATTTCTGTCAATTGACTCTTCCTAAGTGTGCGATTTCTTTTCCTTGAACCTCGCCCTGATACCAGTTGTTGGGATCGAACCCACCAACAAGAAATCAGCACAACAAGAGGCTAATAGAGAAATACACACAAAAGAAAATACACACAAAAGAAAATACACAATATAATGTGGTTCGGCCTCAAGCCTAATCCACGAAATCACTCACTAATAAATTGAGAATATTACAAGAATGGAGAATTTCTCTATCTCTCGACACTCTTGAAACTCTCATAGCGCATACAAGTGCACAATAAATCTCTCTCTTATTGTATACATATGCTTCTCTCACAAGTTGTGTTTTAATCCTAACTAGAAAAGCCTATATAGGGGAGACACATTCACTAATCCCCTCACCGCTGATGTAGAATTTATGTCAACACTAATAAATTCTAATTGATATGGAATTTGAGTCAAAAACCCATAACTAGACCATTGGTGTTGATTTTCTCCTTCATCCACCCTCCCCCCTCCAAAACAAAAATAAAAATAAATATTTGAGTTGTAGTGAAAAGGATTTTTTCTATGGATGATGTTGTAGATACACCATCTCAAGCCTGGTGGTATTTTTTGTGATGCTCCTTAATTGCTCATTCCTGTAACACTGAAAATTATCAAGGCTTCTAAGTTGATTTATTCTTATCTGCAACAAATTTATTTTATTAATGGTAAGGAAGAGCATGTACAAAATTATGGGCTCAAACAGCTAGATACAAATATATCAAGACCAGACCAAGTTTGCAAGAAAAACAGAAAGACACGTGTGTTCTCTCGGGTGTTTATCACCAAAATTTTTTTGAGTTTTAATTTTTGTTTCTCATTGATCCCATAATTTTTCTATATATCTGTCTATTTCTCTCTTTCTCTCTCTCTCTCTCTCTCTCTCTGACTTTTTACTTTTTACTAATCCCTATTAAGGAAGATAATGTAACTGTGACCAATGAAGAATAGTTGGAGGGTAGTGTGTGTAGATAGTTGAAAGTCAGGTTACTACATTGTATAAATAATTGAGAGAGGGTGGTGCGGAAACAAACCCGTTCATTCTTGTTCTTCATTTTCTTCATTTGGTTGATTAAATTTGTCCATAGTAGCAGATAATTCTTTCCTGGTAACATTAGTTATTGTGATTGGTTTACACAAGAGACCAAAACCCGATTCCAAATATTTGCATCATCGGGAGAAATGTAATAATTTGATATTGGATCTTAAATTATGTGACTCATGACTAAGTCTAGTAATTTGGGTTAAATGGGTTGAAACGGGTTGAGTTGCAATAAAAATAACAGGTTTTAAGGAGTTCAACCTATTATAACCCATTTAAGTAATCGATCAACTCAATTGTGTAATAAATAAATTAAGTGAAACTCGAATTAATATGTTGGATAATCTTTTGCACAAAAAAAAATATTTTTTACATATTCTTATACACAAATTTGTAATTAAATGGGTTTAGTTGTTTAATAGGTTAAAACGGGTTATAGTGGGTTAATGGGTATCATTTTGCCGGGTCTACTCATGACATAAGAATATATAGCATAGAAAATAGTTGAATAACTACTGTCAATTTAGTGACTGACATTATTAGTTGCTTTAACTCTCCGAGATACTCAATCTTCAAACTCTCTTTCTCTCGCGGATTCTAAGCTACAAGATCCTCATCAGATTATATATACCTCTCGTGGTCATTTTAATTGAGGTGGTCGCAGTGCTCCATGGTCAAATCGTTCTCCTTTTGGTCGCTCCTCTTCTGCTCACGACTCTGATCACAAAAATTTTGGCCGACCATCCATAAATTGTCAGATCTGTAAAAACCAGGTCATAATGCTTGAAAGTACTGATATCATTTTGATGAAAAGACGCCTCCACCAACACCATCTGCTCCAATAGCATAGCACACCTCCTTTTCGACCAACAACAACGATGATTGGCATCTTGACACTGGCGAAAATTCTCATGTTACTTCTGATCCGTCTCGACTTCAAAACTCATCTCCATTTCAAGGCACTGATGCGGTAACTGTTAGTAATGGTCACAATCTTTCTATCTCTCGCACTGGTGTTGGTAAGTACTATCCATACCCTAATTCGCTCTTTTCAATTTCAAAATCTTCTTTATGTTTCTGATATAAATGCTCGATTTTAAACCTGATTCATTTCAGATAGTGGACAATCTCACCGATCAATTGATGTACGTATGTACGTACGAGCCCTTGTGAGGATGACCTCTATACTATTCCATCATCCAATACTCCCTGTGATATTGCTTGCTCCTCTTCCCCGTCTCCTGTCTGCACTGCTCTTTTCGGCGACCATCAATCCATTAAATTGGCATAGCCAACTTGGTCATCCGTCCAAACACATAACCAAGAAAGTTTTATCTAGTTTAGGCATCAACCACTCTTTTAAGAACTTTCATTGTGAGGCATGTTCAATAGCTAAATCGCATAAAGTTGCTTTTCCAGTTTCTGAATCCAAGTCCTTACTTCCATTCAATTTGATTAATGCTGATGGGGACCATCTACGGTTCCTTTTCTGATTTTCGTTATTATATCTACTTTATTGATGACTATACCAAATATGCTTGGCTATATCCTTTAAACGCAATTCAATATATATATATATATATATTTTTGCATTTGTTAACATTGAAAAGATGGTTGAAATACAGTTTAATTCTAAGCTCAAGGTTTTTGGCAGTGATAATGGCAAAGAATTTCTCAATCATCAATTTCTCCTTTTTCTCCAGTCATTAGGGACATTTCACCACACATCATGTCCATACACTTCCGAAAAAATGGGATCGTTGAACATAAACATAGGGATCTCATTGAAATAGTGGTCACCCTACTCTACCAGTCTCAGCCACCACATTCTGGGTTGAGGCCTTAGCCACTGCCAATTACCTCATCAACTAATAATTGCATACCAATATTTTTGATCACCTTACTCCATTTCAAGGACTATTTAAATTGCCTCTGTCATATTCTCACCTAAAACCTTTTGATTGTCTTATATATCATTGACTTCATCCTCGCATAGACCATAAACTCCAGCCTCGATGCAGGCCATGTATATTCATTGGCTATCTTCAAATTAACTTCTAAAGTCTATTCCTTAGGAGATTAATCCCACTTACACACCACTTCATCTTCTCGTCCACACATGCCGAACACTCTTCTCAAACACCCGTTCCTAGCACATATGCTCGTGTGCTTGTGCCGAGCACCTGCTATTAGTGGCGGAGCAAGGATTCTTGCAAGGAGGGGGCAAAATTGCACAGTGCCCCGAAAAAAAATTTTGGATCGAACAACTAGGCGGGAGTAGCAATATTTCTTTATGAATGAACACAAAAAAAGCGCAAACATATTTCATCCAACTTTTAAAATGTTTCCACTAAACATCAAAACAACATAAATTCAATGATGTAAAATTCGCAAAAATTTAAAATTAGGACAAACAAAAATTTTTTTGGGGACGAAACGTGGAAAATCGGACCTCCTAATGGAAGAATTTTCGTCGTGGGGGGAGCTGCTACCCCCCTTTGCCTTCGCCCTTGCCTGCTATCGTTCACCATATCCATATGACTACTCTCTCTCTCTCTCTTAAAATATATCATTTACAAATCAAAATCCTACTTTTGAAACTCCACCAGAATTTCATCCGACCACTTTCAAAATGGCCTCAACCAACAAATAAATACCGGTGTCTTGCTAAGAAAGACGAGTTTCGTGCATTAATGGATTAGAATACAAGAGACCTTGTACCACCAACCTTTGATCACACTCCTACTGGCTGTCGATGGGTGTATCTAGGGTGAAAAAAAATATCAATTGCCCTACCGTACCATACCGAAAATTATCAAAAAAATCTCTACCGAAAAATTACCCTACCATTACCGTACCGTACCGTACCGAATTTTTTGGTAGGATAGTGGTAATGAAAATTACTACCACGGTATTACCATTACCGTACCGAAATAGGGATAATTTAGTAATTTCACATTTATATTACATAAAAAATCAAAAAAATCTAATTTACATATTCTATTCTTCATTTCTTCCGACTATTTTATACATTACCATTTCAAAAATTCTCGAACGATAATCCTACTACCTCTCCAATACTTCAATTAAAAATTTGTGATTTTGTAATGTTAATATTTATAGGAGTGGGTAGAACTTTGGTCTAATAAATTTGTAATTTGTATTTTTCGGTCTTTCGGTGCATTCCTTAAAACACAACAATGAATGGTAATGAATTTTGCATTACCAAATTTTTGGTAATGGTAATGGTAATGAGATTTTGTACGGTTGCCCTACCGAAACCACCCATAGGTGTATCATATTAAGCATCATGCTGATGGCTCTCTCTATAAAGTTCGCCTTGTTGCCAAAGGTAATCATCAAAAATATGTCTGAATTATTCAGAGACTTTCAGTCATGTTTTTAAGCAGCAATTAACCATCAGGCTTGTTCTCAAGCTCGCTCTTCATCATAACTTGCCAATTCGTCAACTTGATGTTTTCAATGCCTTTCTCCAAGGCAACCTATCTGAGGACATTTATATGGTTCAACCTCCGGGATTCATCAACCAGAATCATCCCCACTATGTTTGCAAACTCAAAAAATCAGTGTATGGTCTCAAACAAGCTCCCCGAGTGTACATGGTCTCATCGTCTATCTTCATTTCTTACAGATCAAGACCGTAACATATGCACTCATGATCCTAGACCGTTTATATCTCATTCTTCCAAAGTCACCATCCTTGTTCTCGTCTATGTTAATGATATTTTTATTACTAGGAGCTCGTTCATTCTTCTCGACTCTATAATAAATGCCATGCACAACACCTTTAAAATGAAAGACCTCGACAATCTCAACTTCTTCCTCCTCAGAATTGAAGTCCATCGATCTTCAAAGGGCATTGTTCCCAACAAGAAAAAGTATGTTTGAGCTGGTCTTACTAATTGTCATCATTCCCCGACACCTATGAGAACTAGTGCTCGCTCTCAAGGCACTACTACTCCTTATGCTAATTCCACTCAATTGCGCAACATAGTGAAGACTTGATCAGTACATAGCCGTTCACCACTAGAAAATATTGCAATAGGGACTAACATTATGGGTTCCTAATAGCGACCAACTTATTCATTAGCGACTGACTTGTTGGTCCTTATTAATGTTGATCCCAAAAATATGTTTACGGACTGCCTTTTATAAGAACGACTAACTCTGTCGCTATAGAGACCAACTTTAGGGACTAAGTTAGTCCATAAATTCATATATATATATATATATATATATATATAACACTCTTCTCCCCCAATTCAGCTCCCTAACCCTAATCTCTCCTCACTCGCCTCTCTTCGAAAAATTATATCGAGTGCCAGGAGTGCCCATAATGCACATAAAGAATATAAATTATATATAATATATACATAAAAATTATAAACTAATTATGTACATAATTTATAATTTTTATGTGCATTATGGGCATTGCTAGCATGGAATGCCTAGACACTCAATATACCAATTGCCTCTCTTCTCCACCAACAGCCGTTGAAACGGGCCACAAACCACCCCCTCTCTCAACCCACCATCATCTTCAACCTCTCTCTCACCCGCGGCTGTCCCCCATCTTTGTTTCGCCGATTGTTTCTCCTTTAACGCTTTCTTAAATCCCCTCTCTCTCCTTGCTTGGTCTTCCAAGTACCCGCCTCTATCTCCTCCGTTCCCGATTGTTGTTGCTCAGGCTTGTTTGTTCTTAACCTTAAATTTGTGGGCTCTCGTCTGTAATTATTAATTAATTAGCAGTATTTCTAACTGGTTGTAGAAATATTCTTTGTGGGAACATTTTCTTTGTTCCTTAAAGGGAAATTTGCTTCTGCGTTTTTTTGAAAGTGATATTGGTTGCAAGATGGAGAGAGATTTCATGGGTTTGAAGTCAAAAGATGCATCTGTGATTGTTGTTAAGGAAGAAACTGTGGAAGTCTATATGTTCTTGAATTGTGTGTGAATTGCTTTGGTATATACTTTAAATAATGATCAATAGTATTATGTTTCTTAGATTTGATCCTGGAAAATTCAGTTCTTGAAAAAGGATATTATATTTGAATTTTGTTAAGCTTTTATGTATGGATTGGTCGTTGTCAGTTTTTACAGTTAATTAATTATACACCCTTTGATTATTGGGTATTTGAGCGGGGTTTTATTTAATGAATGTGTAATATATTTATGGATGAATTGTTAGTAAATAAAGAGCTGTGCCAAGTTGAGGTGGGTGATTCTGTTAGATGGTATGGTTCAATTGATGTTAGCTTGATGATGAAGGTATGAGATCATTCATTTCATGTTATAATTGGTTACTGAAGTTTAAGTTTGGAGTTGAGGTGTAATTTGTTCTGCTATTCTGGTATATGTTGAGGAAATTTTGAGTTTTTCATTTGGAATATATAGCATCCTCTAGGCTATTTTATGTGGATATTGTTTTGCTAGTGTTGCAGTTTTTTGCAACTGTTGGTTAGAGTTTATCCTACAGTTTAATTGCTTCTTCTAGATTTTGTTTTTTTTTTGCAACAATACAACTATGTTACATGTATTTGTGTACATTGTATATGTATTCTATCTACTCGTTCACCTTGTCTTGATTTTATCATATATGTACATATTTCTCTAGAATCTGTTATTTTTCTGTTGTGTAAAGTTTGTTTTGCTAATTGCTACATGTGGGATAGCATGTGTTCTTTGAAGGAAAGCTATCTAGACATTACGCCGGATGAGATTGCTAATACTGGACTCGGGAAGAAATCGGAACGATATGGGGATTCGAAAATCAAGGAGAAAATTATGATGGAGCGATAAGCATATAAAGAGCAAATAAAAGCACAAAGCACAAGAAGATATGATAAAAGCTCAAGAGGAACAATATAAAGAGCAAGATGATCAGCTTTAAACACAATTGAACGATATAAAGAGCAAGAGGATCGGCTTGACTTCTTAAATGACAATGTTGCAAAGTTATCGAAGGAGCGTAGTGTAGGTTGAATCTATTCAAACCTAAAATATAATTTCTAGTACATAGGTTGAATAGTGTTTGTTGCAAAATGGTTGACTTCTTAAATGACAATGTAAATAATTTTGAATAGAATTCTTTTTAAATATTAATAAATTTGTTGTATTTGTTTGATTTTTATTATTAATTAATTGATTTTAATATTAATTGATTTTAATAAAAAGTGATATTAATTTGTTGTTAATTATTATTAATAGTAATCAATAAATATTTATTAAAAATATATTAATTAATAATATTAATTACTTTTAAAATATATTTTAAATGGAGACTAACTTTCAGCGACAAATTAAGACTGACTTTGTTCGACTCTAGTAGGTCCCTATTTATCAATCCCAAATAGAGACCAACAAAGTGAGTCCCGAATAGCCATCAACCGTCCTGATCGATCACTAAAAGATAAGTCGATCGCTATTAGTTACCAAAGATTTTTAGGGACTGAGTTGGTCGCTAATTTAAAAATTGGTCCTATATCAAAAATAGGGATCAATTTGTCAGTTCATATTTTCCTTCATTCTAGTAGTGGTTATTCGCCCCGACATTCAGTTTGCAGTCAACAAAATCTCACAGACCATGCACCAACCAACTAATAGTGATTTTAGGCCTCAAAGCGTATCCTTCACTTTATCAAAGGCACCATTGATCCGGCCTATTATTCTCCAAAGGTGGCCTTAAGCTACGAGTTTTCTCTAACTCTGATTGGATAAATGACAAGAACAATTGTCGCTCTAACTCTGGCTTATTAATTTTTTCGCGCGACAATCTGATTTCATGGTCGACAAAAAATCAACCTCGAGTTTGTCGCTCATCCATCGATGCTGATTGTTGAGTACCGTGCCACGACTGCTGTGGGCTCAGAAGTTCTTTGGATTATTCACTTAGTGGATGCTCTGGGTATCACACGAACTCCTCCTCAGCTTCACCTTGATAATAAATCTACTCTTTGTGGCTAAGAATCTAGTTCTTAATAATCAGATGAAGAATGTGGGTATTGATTGTAATTTTGTGCTCGACCAAGCTGTTGATGGACTTCTCATACTTCATCAGACCGCATTCTTTGAGCAGCCTGCTGATCTCTTTATAAAGCATCTCTCGGCGGTCAGGTTTTCATATATTATGTTCAAGCATCTCCTTTGCGTCAGGCCCTGCTCGCTTGCGATGGCTAATGTAATAGCTCCTAGGCCCATAGCTATTAAGCCCATTAATATCTTCTATATATTTTCATGCATGTAATTCTAAACATTATAAATTTTCGGGCCACTTTTTATTGTTTAGCATATGACGTTTGCTCAGAATTACAGTATCAGTGAATTATACATGTCATATAAGCAAATTTCTGCTAGGTTAATTATACAATTAAATGACATCTTTGTGAATTGTGCTACGTTCCACTGCACACTTAATTCTGACGACCGGAATGGGATATCATCGAAAGCTCTGTATGGCTTGATCAAGCACATTAACCATAACGGCTTAGAAACGTTTATTATCAAGAATATTGAATAGTGTCATATGCTAAACAATAAAAATCAAATATTCAACTTAGAAACGTTTATTATCAAGAATATTGAAGAGTAATACAAGAGAAGTACGTAAAGTTTAAGATATGCAATATGCATCGACTTAGCCGACGCACTGCCGTGGCGCCATGCAGCCGAGAAACGGCAGTTTAATTATTGGCATCAATACATATTAGATATATAAATCATATCCTCGCAAATTCTAGGGTGTCCTTCCCGTTATGACGCTTACTATAGAAATACCTGCAATAATCTGAATACAACACTTGCTTATAGATGGCCTTGTCACCTCCCCTGAGCACCTCGGGTAGAGGACCGATCACATCCGAAGGCTTAGGGTTCACAAAGATTGGCACCGAGATCCTATTGTTTTCCCCATTAGCAATCACACGATGTTCGATACTCTTGTAACGACCGTTACTTATAATCTGAAGTGCATCCCCGATGTTGATGATTAGTGCTCCACGGATTGGCCGGACATGGATCCAGCTATTGGTTTCCATTTTTCGAACATAAAGACCTCCAATTTCGTCTTGGAGGAGGATGGTTAGGGTTGAGACGTCTGAGTGACGGCCAACCCCAACCGTGAGCTCATGGTCCGGGCATTTGGGATAGTAGTTGAGGTTAATCCTCCTCGAACCCATTAAAATTGATTGCTTTGTTTCGTCAAGTGTTTCTACGTTGAGTCCCTTCATCAGCACATCCAAAAGCTTCTTAATGACGGGTTCAGACTCGTTCATGTACTCCATCAGCTGATTCCTACAATCAGGAGAATAAACTTTAACGCAAAAAATTCACACACATATGTTAATCAAGCAGAAAACATTTGCTGGGAACTTAAGAATTTACCTACAAACTGAAGGCCAATAAGCATTGACCTCTTCATCCGAGACATAGAAGCAACTGAGAAAATCTTTCCACTCGAGGGCTTTCTCCACATGCGGGGTGAAGCTCGTGCCGAATCTCACGTTGTGATTGGGAGTATTCTCCTTCAAATACTTTCTTTTCTCCTCCGCTGGCTGTCCAAAAAACTTGTAAGTAGCATTCTTCACATCCTCGAGCACCCGAGAAGGGACACCGTGGTTGACGACTTGGAAGAATCCCCACTTCTCAGCAGCATTGCATATTAATTCGGCCACTTTGGGATCATCGCAATTGGACATGTCGATGACAGGAATGGATTCCTCATCGACGACATGGCTCGCATTGTGCAGTTCTTCTTGTGGTTGAAAATACTGCTTGGGCAACCTCTCGAGCTGCATCTCTGATAAGCCTTTCACTCCATGCCCCTCGTCAAATACGAATGATTCATGTTCCCACGAGGATGAAAGTACAGGAGCCATGATCAGAATAATTATTTTACCTGGAAATTAAAATGAACACCATATTCTTAGAAAAATGTTAATAAAAGAGATTAATGCATGCATGTGTGTGCGTTTGTGTAAATGTACGAGGCTTGGAGATATATATTCACCTGAAGTTTGAGATGAGCTTTTATTAGGTTGCACTTCCTTCTCTCAACTCTGCTAAATTGCTTCTTCTACGTACTCAAAATGCCGGACAGTGTTACATCTCTATTTATACTCATAAATTATTCCCTAAAGAACCCAGCCCACCAATTTCCCACCAACCGCCCAATGGGTTACTGTTTTACTTTTTGTTTGAGACAAATTAAGCGAAATTGCTAGTATGCGGACGTCCCCATACGCGGATGCTTACGAATTTTTGGTAAAAAGTTATAGTTTATTGGTAAATTAATATAAACTCTTGGTAAACTGTTGATAAAAATAACCAATA
>JAOTQG010158406.1:2812-18282 GCA_025631175.1 Iris virginica
GTTTTCTGGCATAAGGAGGATGATGAAATGACAAAGATCTAAGTTATCATGCTCCAACCTTTTTATGTCTTATTGCTTTCAATATTCTTGATGCTTCATAAGGTTTTCCTGGTATAGAGACGAATTGTAATTTTTTGAGGATGAAACTAAAAGGTTGTATTCTATGCACCATGGTTGTTTTATTCGTTCTCGAGGCATAGCTCAAAGGTGTAGATGAACTCTGAAAACATCTTTTTGTTTGGGGACCCATACTTGTTATCATCTGAGTTTATTTCTGGCTCCTCATGCCTCTAATGGTAATCCTTTGACTACTCATTCATCACGTATTTGCAACAATGGTAAATATGTAGACATTCCGCCAAGAGTTTTCTGGCATAAGGAGGATGATGAAATGACAAAGATCTAAGTTATCATGCTCCAACCTTTTTATGTCTTATTGCTGTCAATGTTGTCGGTGCTTCATAAGGTTTTCCTCGTATAGAGGCGAATTGTAATTTTTTGAGGATGAAACTAAGAGGTTGTATCCTATGCACCATGATTGTTTTATTCTTTCTCTAGGCATAGTCAACGGTGTAGATAAACTCGGAAAATATTGTTTTCTTTGGGGACCCACACTTGCTATCATATGAGTTTATTTTTGGCTCCTCATGCCTCTAATGGTAATCCTTTGACTAGTCATTCAACATGCATTTGCAATGGTATCAAGAACCAATATCAATCCAAGAGCTAGCATGGTAAATCATGTCAAGGCCTCGCAAATGGGGGTTATACTTTGGCATTTTGGTATGGATTTTTTGGCACAAAAAGTCAGGGAAGATGCAAGCAAGCCTCTTGAACTCCCACACAAGTAGTCGATACTCTATTGGGAAGCGATAGAAGTTTCCCTTAAACTCCTTTTGGGCTTAAGACACACGGAAAAAGATAACTACTCCGAATATTTGGTTTCATTGAGTTATAAAGCCATGTCTTGATCACAGACCGTCCAATACCCAATCATCAAGTTTCGGGTCGTTTGGAGCTTCCGGTAATAAACCGTTGCATCCTATTAACTTGAATGGAGAGTAAGCAAGCTTCCGACCATGCTAGATAGTTTGTGCCATCCAATTTCATGGAGCTATTCACTAGGGCGGAGTTGAGATGAGCTCCTACTAACGTCATTGGAAATGGTCCGAACTTCTTCAGCCTGGTAACTCAAAGTGGAAGAACTATCAGAAATCAAGCCAAATAGCAATAAAAAAGAACTCTCTTGAGGCAAAGAGAACTAAACCAAGGCTAACCAAACAAACCCTTACGCAGGCTCAATATATAACAAAATTCAATCAGAAATCAAAAGGCAGAAATGAAAATAACATAGAATTTCAAAGCCAAGTAGCGGATTTGTTTGCAGCCAAAAGGAGCAAGAAAACATGATCAACACACCTCCATTAGATCCATGAACGCAATAAAAGCGACCAGCGACCAGCACCTGAAAATCTCACGCTGGAAAAGTCATGCATGCGTCAGCGACGATGGCACGTGACGGAGCTCCGGCACGCGGAAGCTCCGATGGTCTTCAATTTTTCACGACCGGCTCGGTTTTTCTTGACGATTGCATGGTGCTCTCAGATTTCCTCGGGTATCCCGCTAGCTGGTTCCCTGATACAAAGTCAACTTTGCTAAAAGAGAGAACTTGGAAAGAGAGAAAGAGGAGATCTGCACTTTTTGTATATATCAAAAAGTAACCTTTACAAGCTTTACAACCATAATTTATACCCACATATACATTTTACTCTAAACCCCCTAGATACAAATGCTATACAATATTGACTCATTATTCTCATTACTTCTAACTTTAATGATTTCATGAAAATGGTGTATACAAGCTCTTAGCTGAGTGGGAACAGGTTCGTTTTTGGGCTTGGCAAGGTGGGAGCAGGTAGTAGGAGCAATATAGAGTCTACTAAGTTACTGTCACGAATGTAGTACCATAACATTGATTGTCTTCTAAGAATTAGGATGTGCGCTGAATGGAATCTAGATAACTTCTCTTAATTCCGTCCTACATGTTTCTTAAGATATGTGCGTCATGTGTATGGGAGCTAGTGAGTCCCACCAACATTTGTTCATGCATTGCCATACGGTTTGGAGTCTCTTGGGTAGGTTGTTTGGGGTGCATGGTGAGATCTGCATTATGCCTTGCCATGTGGAGGATTTTTGCATGATTAGTCATTTGAGTTTAGGTCGCTCGAGGAATGCGTCTTTTGCTGTGGGAATGTGCCATTTTCAGCCTGTTGTGGAATATTTGGATTGAGAGGAATTCTAGGATCTTCAGAAATCGAGAAACATCGCTCTCACTTTTGTGGGAGAAAATCACTGTGCAGTCTTCTCTTTGGGCTTGGAGTTTTGACGCTTTCTAGGGTTTGTCGTTTGGAGATTTGTTTAGAGATCGGAGAGCCGCTAGATAGAAATCCGCATGGTTTTTTTGTTGTTGTTATTTTTTTGGTGGACTTCTTGTCCTCCTTCTTTGTATCCTCTTGCTCTATTCAATGATATTCTTCTTTTATAAAAAAAAGTCCTTGTACTTGGCCATTCTTTATGGCCATACATTTTTCTTTGATTAAAATATTGTTTAATTACAGTGGATTGGACTTTTTCTCTTATGATTCGGAATTGAGATCACTTCATCTGGTCGACACGAAGAAATTGAATGTGAGTTGGTATATCTACACGCATGAAAGCCGCTTGGTGCTTCTTGCTTCAGGAATGCAATGCAAGAGTTTTACTGGATATCAGGTATATCCACTCATTTTCACTGGTTTTCTTCTAGTTTGTCTCATGTATAACTGTATAACCTTAGTCAGTGTATTAAAATGGAGAAGTTCTATAGGATGCTTACTTAACTTAGCTTTGCATGGCAATTATATGGGCAGTTTCTGGCATGATGTGCATGTGTTCCAACTATCAGCTTACAGAATCTAGAAACTTAGCATAAGATGTTTCTAATTGATTATATATTATATATCGATAGTCTCAAATCGGCTATCCTGGGATCAGGGATTTGGTCTGCACTGCTTAAGTAATTTCTGATGGGTGAATAGTTAGTCGGCTTGTGGTGTGAGTGTGCAAATCATATATCTTTTAGCTTGACATATGTTTATTTTTTTTTATCTGACTGCAGCTTTCGTCTGCTGGGATTATTCGTTTGCCAAAGTTTGAGATGGCAATGGCTAAACCAGAAGCTAACAGTAAACCCGTTCTTGCAGTTGAAGATGTCCATGTTATCACGGTGTAAGTCCTATTAGTTTCTTTGTTGTTTTCTATAAATAAATTTGTTTCAGAGCTCCAGTCATGCTTTAGTTGTGAATTCACAGATATGGAAGGATATACTGCTTCCAAGTTGATAGAGTTGCAATGTTACTCCATTCATATAGATTCTACCGGGATGCAGTTGTACAACAGGTTAATAATGCTCAATCCCTTTTGGTACAATCTTGTACTCTACATGCAATACAAGGGTTCTTTTTCTGCTTTATACTTTTAAAGATGACGAGCATGAAGTGGGTTCCTGTGAACTAGTCTGATAAATTTTCATCTCACAATTGACAAATACTCCCTCCATGCGAAATAAGTGTCCCAATTGATTTGCACATATCGTAGGAAAAATATTGCCTTAAATCATGTGGATACAAAGGATTTATTTGTGGGTCCAAAAAGAGTTTGTGGCTAAGATTCAATCTTGGGCATCTAAAAGAGGAAATTTGGAAAGAGGACACTCCCAACTAGGAATAAAGAACTCCTATTTTGGGGAAGGAGGGAGTACGACTTTTCTACTATATATGCATGAACTAAAATATGCTTGCACCAATCAAAGAGAATGGAAAATGAAACTTGAAACTTGAAACATGCTTCTGCATGTTGCTTTTGATTACGAGATTAATTTCCAAGTTCTTATTTGTTTAGCTCCAAGTTTTTAAATGATGGGTACTCATATGTTTGGAGTCATGTTGGATGTGGACCATCTATGAGATGTGACTTTGCTCGTGGTTAGTATGTACCCCTCCCGACCGAGGGGTTGAAAACATGTAAATTATCCTAAATATCCCTTCCTATGAGGCCCACATCTATTCGTTGCGAAAAATGGTGGATAATCTTGTCAAATAGAACGGCTTAAAGGAAAATGAAACTCTTGAAGTGGGACAACCCAAAAAAGGAAAGGATAACTCTTGAAGTGGGACGGGGTTGTAGTATTTACGCAACTGCATGTCCAATAGAAGTTTGTTGGAACTTGGCTTACTAAATTGTTGCATCAAGAATGAAGGATATAAACGAATAACTAGTCTTATGCTCCATTCCTGGATAGAATATCCGAATGACATACCAGGAGGCTGGCCTCGATGGCCAATTCGATTGACAAGGTGCGTATGAAATCAATTTTTCAAAGATTGGGCCGAGATCTAAGTGGGTTTGGCAATATAAATCAAGTAAATGGGTTAGCTTCAGGAGACGGGTTGCTGGAATCGGGTAGTTAAGTCGCGGGTCTAGCCGTCGATTCGGGTCGACATCAAATCGAGGTCCGATTTGATTCTAAGTCTTTCTGGGAGGACCTTCATGGCTTGGCAGTTTTATGTGGGTCTAGATGGTGTATTGGGGGAGATCGGTTTGGACTAAAATCACGGGCAATTGTTCAGGGTAGGCAGGCGATTGCCCCTAGGCCACTGTCAACAACTATACGTCTCTAGAACATCGCCGGAGAAGGCTGGACAGTGTTGGAATTGTGCCAAGGCGAGGTTGATGGCTGTTGCAGGCATATAGGACCTTCAACGGTGTTTTCATTTGATGATACGAGGAGTTACAGAGATCATGGGAGGTCGGAGGAAACTCCAACTGGGTCTAAACACCAATATGGAGGACAATCAGTTATAACAGCTTCTGCAAGATCGCATAGGCTGCAGGGTGGTTTTGGTACGGCAGTTCTGGGAGGTCGACAGGTCATTAAGACTCGACCGAAGGGTGAAGGGTGACAAAAAGTCGACGGTCTATAGCCAGAGAGGGATTGTTGTGTTGAGACCTATTCCAAATCGGAACCATCAGATTTGCGCAGTGCTAGGGCAGTCAGAAATTGGTCTTGTGGACCCGAGAGGGTGGGGAGTGAGAGTAGTAGTGAGTCCTAAGGGTAGAACTCCTTATAAAAATGCCAATGAGGAATGCTGGAATTGTTGATTCTTCGAACGACAATTAATTACGATAAAAGGGTTATAAGGGTTAGAAGAGGAGTAGAGGGGGGAAGGGGTTGGTATCTTTGCCTAGTGTTCGTGATGAGAGTGCTTAGTTTCAAAGTTAGGGGTCTTGGGGAGCGTGTTAAGCATAGGAAGGTTCGTGAGGTTTTGTCTAGAGCAAATCCCGCCTAGAGGGAGGTGTGGAGTAGGCTGGTCAAGAGTATTTGGGGTACTCGTTTTCGTGAATGGGACTGGTTGTCTTGATTGGGGCTTCGGGAGGAATTCTAATCATTTGGGACGCAAGGTTAGTGTCCAGGATTGAGGCTGGTTGTCTTAGATTGGGGCTTCGGGAGGAATTCTAATCATTTGGGACCCATAGTTAGTGTCCAGGATTGAGGTTCTCCATGGGAGGTATAGTGTGTCGATAAGAGTGAATATTAGGGATTTTAGGGAGTAGTGGGTTAGTGCGATTTATGGTCCTTGCGGGGTTCGTGGGTGCGAGTCTTTCTGGTAGGACCTTCATGGCTTGGCAGGTTTATGTCGGTCTAGATGGTGTATTGGGGGAGATTGTAATGTGATTCGCCGGTCGTGTGAGCAACGGGGGGAGGGGGTCTAGAATTACGAGTATGAGATGCTTTGATAAATTTATTCGGGAGCACGGTTTACATGATTTACCTTTGTCCGGAGATAGGAATTGTGCAACTAGGATTGATAGATTTCTTGTTAGTAATTCGTGGGAGAACTTTCCTGATTTAGTTCAAACAGTTCTTCCTAGAATTGTATCGGATCACCTTTCGATTATACTTGAGTCCCGTCCTACCCCACGGGGACCCACTCCATTTCTTTTTGAAAATAGGTGGCTATCTCGCATGGGTTTCAAAGAGTTGGTGGATGATTGGTGGGTGGAGTGTGCGGTTGAAGGGTGGGGAGGCTACGTGTTGATGTGCAAGTTTAGATTCTTGAAGGTAAAGTTAAAGACTTGGAACAAGGAGGAGGTATTTGGTTAGGAAAGGCAACCTTATTAGGGAGGGAAGTTGAGGAGTTGGATAGGATAGAAGAGAGTAGGCGTTTGTCGGAAGATGAATTGAGTAGACGGTCTAGACAAATTAAGGAGTTCGAGGACAAAAGGCTAGAGTGAAATGGGTCAAGGAAGAGGATTGCAATTTCAAATTGTTCCATAGAGTGGCTATATCAAGGAGATAGAGATGGAAGATGGAGCTATTATGAGAGATTTGGTACTGTCGCTAAAGAGATTTTTGGTTTTTACAAGAAATTATATTAAGAAGATATTGCGAATCTACCAATGATCGAGGGGCCGGACCGAAGCCCTATTTCGGAGGAGAAGGCAATGGGGTTAGAGAGACCGCTTGAGGAGATTGAGATTCGCCGAGCCATTTCGGAATTAGCCGGAGATAAGGCGTCTGGTCGAGATGGGTTTACTTTGTTTTTTTTCCCATTTATGTTCGGACATCGTTAAGAGTGATATTTTGAGAATGATGTTCGAGTGTTCTATGATAATGGAGTAGTGTGCCAGAGTATCAATTCCACGTTTAGAATCCTCATTCCTAAAAAGGAAAAGTCACTCAAGATTGATTTTTGGTATCAGTCTTGTGACTAGCATTCACAAGATCATAAGTACAACGCTATCTCGCAGACTTGGAGAGGTAATGGGTGATACCATCTCTGAAGCTCAATGTGCTTTTGTTAAAGATCGTCATTTGATTGATGCGGCTCTAGTGGCTAATGAGGTCGTGGATGACCTAAGGAGATGAGGCAGGAAAGGGTTAATTCTTCAATTAGATTTTGAGAAGGCGTATGATCGGGTTAATCGGCGATTCCTTGATCTAGGTATGCATAGGATAGGATTCGGTACCGGATGGTGGAGATGGATCCAAGGGTTTATTTCCTCTTTCTCATTCTCTGGCATGGTGAATGGGGAGCCTAAGAAGTGGTTTCGTGCTTTAAGAGGTCTTCATTCGAGGGATCCTATCTCTCCTTTTCTTTTTACACTAGTTGTGGACGTTCTTAGTAGGTTTTGTACGAGGAGTGAAGCAAGGGGTGTTTTAGAGGGCTGTTAGGTAGGAAATGATGGTACGAAGGTCTCTCATTTTCAATATGCCGATGACACCATGCTATTCTTGTCTGGGGAGCTTGATAAATGTGCAAATGTCCTCACCGTTCTTCAAATCTTCGAGATTGCGTCCGGCCTTAAGATCAACCTAACCAAATGTAGTTTAGCGGGCATTAATATTGTACCTTCAATTGTGAGTTCATATGCTGATCTTTTGGGTTGTCCTATTATGAATTGTCCATTTTCCTATCTTCGTATTCCTTTAGGTGGAAATTCTAAGGCGACTAAGTTTTGGGATTCGGTTATCAACAAGGTGTCTAAGAGGTTAGTTGGGTGGAAGGTGCTTATTTATCTTTAAGGAGGAGAGTTACTCTCATTGAGTCATGTCTGTCCAATATTTTCATTAATTATCTGTCCCTATAAAATTACCCACGGGAGTGGCGGAGAGAGAGAGAGAGCGAAGGGATAATGCGTCGATTTTTGTGGTGTGGGTCTGGAGAGGAGAGTAAGACTCATTTGGTGGCTTGGAAGAAGGTGAGTCGATCCAAGGAACAAGGGGGATTAGGGTTAGGGAACTTGATTATCAAGAATGTTTCTTTGATTGGTAAGTGGTTATGGCGTTTTTCATTGTAGCATGATTCTTTATGGCACAGAGTTCTTCGAAGCAAGTTTAGTGCTAACCGTAATGGGTGGGACGCAACTGCGAGTGTTTCTACTCCGTATGCTAGTCTCTCGAAGTTCATTTCGAGTTGTTTTTACCTTTTCTATCCTCATGTTCGTTATGAGGTTCAGAGGTTAGGATTGAAAATCGAGTCCTATTTTGAGAGGATCACTGGATAGGGAATTTTCCTCTTAAGTCTCTTTTCCTCATTTGTTTCGGGTTTCCAGTTTTCATAATGCGCCTATTGCTACTTTCCTTATTAGGGAGGGGGTCAGGTTTCATGAGATTTTCATTTTGTGAGGAATCTCAATGATAGAGAGTCCATGTCAGTTGCAAATTTACTGCTTCAACTTTTCTCTTTTCGTCCTTCGGATCTTCAATCTGATCGGCGAATCTGGGTTCCTGATCCGAGCAAATCTGGGTTCTGATCCGACAAGGTTTTTTTTTCCGGTGAAGTCCTTCACCAAAATTTTTCGTCCACATTTGCAGCTAGACTTTCCTCTTTACCATTTCATTTGGAAGTCCAAGGTTCCGTTTAAGTACAAGGTCTTTACTTGGTCGGTGGTCGTTAACCGTTTGAACACTAATGATAGGCGGCAAAGGAGACAGCCGAAAGTGCATCTCAGCAGACGTGTGCGTCATGTATGTGGGAGCTAGCGAGTATCACGAGCATCTATTTATGCATTGCTCGATGGCTCGAAGTCTTTGGTGCAAGCTGTTCGGGTTAGGGGTTAGACATTCATTATGCCTCGCAGTGTGAAAGAGTTCATTGTGATTAGCCATGTGGGCTTTGGTCGATAGAGGGATGCTTCTTTGCTGTGGGATAGTGCTGTATTCAGTTTGTTGCGGAATATCTTGATTGAGAGGAACTCTTGGATCTTAAAAAATTGAGACTTGCCGCGTTTATTGTTGTGGGAGAAGATTATTGTGCAATCTTCTCTCTGGTTTAGTGCTTTTCAGGGTTTGTCTTTGGGAGATTTTGCTAGGGATTGGAAAGAAGCTATAGAGTAATTTCGTGTGTATTTGTTGTTTTTGGATGATTTTGGTGTTCTCTATCAATGATATTCTTTTATAAAAATAAAATAAAATAAAAAATTCTAAGTTGATTCATAGGTTGCCGGTTAACGTAGACGGAGATATATTAAGTAAATTAAATCAGATGATTGCCATATCGTGAGAGATGTGGGGATTATTGTTAAAGAGATTTTTGAATTTTATAAAAACCTTTATTCGTAGAATAATGTTAGTTGACCAATGATTGAGAGTTTAGAGTGGGGTCCTATTTTGGAGGAGAAGGTAGAGGGGTTGGAGAGACCGTTTGAGGAGGCTGAGATTTGGCGTGCCGTTTCTGATTTAGCTGGAGATAAGGTGTCTGACCCAGGTGGGTTTATTAAGGTCTGCTTCATTCATGTTAGTGACATCGTGAAAAAAGACGTGATGAATGAGTTTTATGCTAATGGGGGGTGTATGCCATAGCATCAATTCCACGTTTATAAACCTAATCAATTCCACGTTTATAAACCTCATTCCTAAAAAGGAGGTCTCTTATGGCTTTCGGCCCATTAACCTAGGTACTAGTATCTAGAAGATTATCACTAAGGTGCTTTCTCACAGATTTGGAGAGTTATTAGGTGAAACTATATCTGAAGCTTAATGCGCTTTCGTTAAGGGTCGTCAATTGATGATGCAGCGTTAGTGGCTAATGAGGTACTAGATGGTCTTAGGAGAAGGGGAAGGAAAGGGCTGATTCTCCAATTAGATTTTGAGAAGGCTTACGATCGGGTGAATTTGCGTTTTCTTTATCTAGTATGGATTGTGTATATGAAAGGTTTCGGTGGTAGATGGCGTCGATGGATCCGAGGTTGTCTTTCATCTTCTTCTTTCTCTGTTATGGTTAATGGGGAGCTTACGGAATGGTTTTGTGCTTCTAGAGGTCTTAATCTGGGGGGATCTAATGTCTTCGTTTCTTTTCACGCTAGTAGTGGATGTTCCTAGTAGACTGCTCTCGAGGAATTAAGGGGGGGTGTTTTAGAGGGTCGTTGGGTAGGTAATGACAAAATGAAGGTTTCTCATCTTCAATATGCCGATGATACAATGTTGTTTTTGTCAGAGGGGAGCGATAAATTGAAGAATGTCCTTATTATTCTTCAAATCTTTGCCTCAAGATTAATTTAACCAAGAGTGGTCTAGCTTTCATAAATGTTGGAACTTTTCGATTTTGAGTTTGTATGTGGGTTGTTCAATTATGGAATGTCCTTTTTCCTATCTTGGACTCCCTTTAGGAGTGAATCGTAAGATGTCTAGGTTCTGGGATTCGGTCATTGATAAGGTGTCTAAGCGGTTAGATAGGTGGAAGGGTACTCTCACTAAGTCCTATTTGTCAAGTACTCCGATTAATTATTTGTCACTCTTTAAGATACTTGAAGGGGCGGCAACGCATATAAAGGGTATTATACGTCGATTTTTGTGGTGTGAGAACGGAGAGGGGAGTAAGGACCATTTGGTGGCGTGGAAGATGGTCAGGAGGGCTAAGAAGTGGGGTTTAGAAATTTAGTTATCAAGAATATTTCTTTGGTTGGTAAGTGGTTATGACATTTACCATCGGAGTCTGATTTTCTCTGGAATAGGGTTATTTGGAATAGGTTTGGTATAAACCATAATGGCTGAAATGCATCTACAAGTTTTTCTGTCACGTATGCCGGTCCAGGAAGTTCATTTCTAGTTGTATGGTATAAACCATAATGGTTGAGATGCATCTACAAGTTTTTCTGTTACGTATGTTAGTCCCAGGAAGTTAATTTCTTGTTGTCTTCATCTTTTCCGCCCTAATGTTTGATATGAGGTTGGGCATGGGAATCGAGTTCGGTTTTGGGAGGATTATTATTGGATAGGGAGTTTTCCTTTTAAGCTCTCGTTTGCTCGTTTATTTTGGCGTTCTAGCATTCATAGCATTCCTATTGATGCTTTTCTTGTTAAGGAGGGGGGTCATTTTTCTTGGAATTTTCATTTCGTGAGGAATCTCAATGATAGAGAATCCACGTCGGTTTCAAATTTAAAATATCAGTTGTCTTCCTTTCGACCTTCGGATCTTCAATGATCGTCGAATTTGGATTCTTGGACGGTCGAGGTCGTTCTCTGCTACTACTTTCATCAAAATTCTTTGCCCACATATACATATTGATTTTCCTACTTATAATTTCATCCGGAAGTTCAAGGTTCCATTTAAGTACTTAATCTTTGCTTGATTAGTGATCCTTGGTCGTTGAATACTCATGATCGGCGGCGACGGCGTCATCGAAAGACATCTATTTCTCCGGATGTGTGCCTTATGTGTATGGGAGCTAGTGAGATTCGCGAGCGTTTGTTTATGCATTGCCCTACGGCCTGGAATCTCTTGTGCAGGTTGTTTGGTGTGCAAGGAGAGATCTGCATGACGGTGGAGGATTTTTGTATGATCTAACATAGAGAGGAATGTTACTTTGTTGTGGGGATGTACTGCTTGCCGCGGAACATTTGGATTAGAGAAATTCTCGGATTTTCAAAGATGGGGAAGTATCGCTCTCGCTTTTGTGAGAGTAGATCATTGTGTAGTCTTCACTTAGGGCAAGGACTTTTGGCGCTTTTCGGGGTTGTCTTTGGGAGATTTGTCTATGGATTGGAGAGTTGTTATTCAATAATATGTGTGCTTTAGTATGTTTTTGCTTGGATGGTTCTTGGTGGACTTCTTGTCAAACTTCTTTGTAATATCTTTTTTTCTCTATTAATGATATTATTCTTTTATTAAAAAAAAGACATACTATTAAGGTCATTGGAGTTTTGGGTCTGTATTCTGCTCGATTATGAAGAAAAATGTCAAACATGGTTTGGCATAGGCCCTAAGCTCGAATGCTAACATGCCAGAGTGTGGGCTGGTTGTAGATGCAAAGTGCCAACCTTGCGGCGGAAGAACAAGAAAGGCGTCGTAAATCTCTGCTTCTACATTTACCTTCTGTACATAATGAAGTCTCTTCCTACTTGTTTACCTTGGGCTGTTATCGTTGTAAAACTCAATAAAGGAGAACTTAGGAAACTGGCAACTGTTACGTAGCATTGCCACTATAATTTCTTATCCCAAATCTGTGTAACACCACAAATAATTAGGCCAGGGGTACGACGGCAACACTGGTTGGGTACTTAAATATATTTGCATCTATTGTAGGGTATCAATCATGTTGGCTGTAATGTTAGGACTTGTTTGTCCATTTACATCTCTGTACTTCTCAAATTGCAGTGTTAATGACTTTCTTCCTCTTTGCCCCTGGACGTGTGGGGAACCACATAACCCCTTGTGTGTTGGTTTCTCCTTTGCTTTCTGCTTTATTGTCCATTGTGACAATTTCCCTCACTCTTATAGGTCGAGCCCAATGCACAAGGCTCCTGCTCACGCAGTGTCCGGGAAAGGTGAGATGTATACACCTTTACCTCCATTGGGAGAGTCTGCTCCAGGACTGGAACCCACACCATAGCACTGGTTTGCGAAGGCACTTGCCGTTGCATCTAGCCGGACCTTCTTAAAAAAAATAGATGAAGATGACCGGTAATATCTAACTTAAAATCGAAACAATGAATAATATGTAAACCATTGAGGATAGGTTTTGGATCAAATTGTCTTCTTATGCAGTGTTGGTTTAGTCGGTTTCTGGTTTTCGAAGTCAGTGTGTAGTGTAAAACCATGAGATAACTTGTTGAGTGAATTAAAAGTTCAATGTAAAAGATCTTCCGGAGGGTGATGTATATCTTTTACACATATGTGGGCGTGTTAATCTTTACAATTTCCTTGGCCTCATGAGTTGATTTACCCAGATAATTTTTTTCAATGATAATTACTTCTTTTATTTCAAATGGTGATGACATTTACTTTAGATTTTATTGTTTATTTTTTACAAATTCACTTCATTTCAGGGTTCTTTGCCTGTTTATTCCAGCAAAATAGCTCTGAGTGTGGTTGACAATGTTTTGCTTGTGCATCAAGTGGATGCAAAGGTGGTTATTTTGTACGACATATTTGGTGATTCACGAGCACCAATATCTGCTCCACTTCCTCTGTTGCTGAGGGGCTTTCCGAAGGTCAATATTTCATCCTCTCAATCAAATAAAGGAGTTGCAGAAAGCTCAGAGCCAAATGATGCTGAATCTATCATCTACGGAGAGGACTGGAATTTTCTTATCCCTGACCTTGTTTGTGATGTAGCCAATGGAGTTTTATGGAAGATCCATGTAGATTTGGAGGTAAGTCTTGATGGTTGGGCCTTGCATCCACATTTTATAAGATTCTTATGATATTCTCACATCAACTTTCTGTTTTAACCGTTAACAGGCTATTTCAGCCAGTAGCTCAGAAGTGCCATCAGTCCTAGAATTCTTGCAGCGCCGGAAGTTGGAAGCAAAGAAGGTAACAGCTTAGTCTGTTTTTTTTTTCCCTTTCTTCTTTCTAGTTTTTCTTCTTTTGACAAGAAAGATAATAGAAGGTGATATGAATGATTCAGGAGACTGACAGCATAATCAAAAGTTAGTACTTCAAATGCAGCTTTTTCAAGGGCTATATATTATTTCATATTAGTCAGTATGCAACTCCTTTCCGCTCTTACTTTGTTGTTCTCTAGAGTCTTCATCCTTCCAAATGTTAACCTGGAGAACTTTTCTGGACATTTAAACTGCCGCTACATGAATATGAAATGGGTGTTCTTTTTACTGGAGAAAATATCATGACATGCTATCGATCTAGTAGATTTTACTTTACCGAATTACTAAATATTTTTGGTTTGCTATTGGATGTGTCTCAGGCTAAGAAATTGTGCTTGGAGATAGCTCGCAGTATCATTATTGAACGAAGGCCTCTGCCCATTGTTTTCCGGGCAATTGATGTACTTGTGACCTCTTATTCTTATTCAGTTAAAACGGGGAGCTATCTCAAGGGAGTAAAGGCAGAAAAGACTTCAGCTTCTGCTACTTCTCGTACAATTAATCCAGGTACTGTTTCTGGTGAATCCATCAGTGGAATAGATGCATTTGGAAAATCCATCAAAGGTGAATCTGCTGGTGGAGTGGAGAGTGAGAGTGTTAAGAAGTCTAGTTTTGCAGCGTCAGACTCTGAAGACAATGTGAATTTTGAAAATCTGGAAATCAAATTTCCCGATAATTTGGACAGAGAAAACTTAATGGGAGCTGAATCTTCTAGTACTGAAGATCATTCGCCAGCTCCACAGTCTCAAATTCTGGAATCAGTTGACCAACCATTAAATGCTAATGTTTCCAAGCAGCAGGACTCACTCATTACTTCAGCGGCGATTGCACCGGATGAGCTGTTCAGCTTTGTTTTTGCTCCAGTTGAGGATGAAATGGTTGGAGATGCTTCTTATTTAATTGCTATCATTGTGGAGTTCCTGCGCAGGTACTTCCAATATTGTTATATCAAGCAAAAACAATAGCCATTTAATTCAATTTTTGTAGGTTCATATACAATTTAGAATTTTCCTGATATAATCATGTTTTAGGCTTGTCAAGAGTAATTATCTCTATGTATTCACTCTATTCCGAGCAAAGAGTCCACTTTCCATTTTTAAAAGGTAGGTGATTATATCAAAATCAAATGTTGATGAACTGATGCAGAATGTGGCAGAAAGAGTATAGTAGGAGGTTGTGATTAGGGTTTAAGTGATGTAATGAAATGATTAGGGTTTGAGGTTAAAATAGGTTTTGAGAAGTGTGTGGATTGCTGAATCTGGAGGATTCACAGTTGTTATCATCGTTTCTGTCCTCGTTTTCAATATGAGGTTGGTCTCGGGGATAGGGTTCGGTTTGGGGAGGATATTGGATAAGGGAGTTCTTTAAAGCATCTTTTCCTCATTTGTTTCGCGTGCTGTCCATAAAGCTACTATCTCTTCTCTCATGATTAGGGAGGGGGATCAATGCTCTTTGGATTTTCATTTTGCCAGAAATCTTAATGATGTGGAAGCCTTTAAAATTTCAATCTTACCCAATCAGCGTTCATCTTTTCGATGGTATGATCATAATGATCGTTGATGTTGGCTTTTAGAGGCATCCGGTTTATATTCGGCGAAGTCTTTCATGAAAATCCTTACTCGTCCTCATTTTCAGATTGACGTACCTCATTATAATTTTGTCTGGAAGTCAAAGGTTCCTTTTAAATTCAAAGTCTTCGCGTCGTATGTGTCTCTCAACCATTTAAATACCAATGACCATAGTTATTAAAGGCGCGCCTAGGCGCTAGGCTCAGACTGGCGCAGCTTTTGGGCCTAGACACGGCCATGCGAGGCGTTGTTCCGAAGGCGAGGGCCTAGGCACCCCAAGGGCTTAGGGGAGAGCCTTGGTCATGTGCGCCTAGGCGCTAGGCGCAATTTTGACCTCAAACAAGGACTGCCGGTTTGCCCCTTGACGTGGTTGAGAAAGAGAGATGACGAAGAGACCGAAAGAGAGAGAGAGAGAGAGAGAGAGAGAGAGAGAGAGAGAGAGAGAGAGAGAGAGAGAGAGAGAGAGAGAGAGA
>JAOTQG010158517.1:0-49431 GCA_025631175.1 Iris virginica
AGAGAGAGAGAGAGAGAGAGAGAGAGAGAGAGAGAGAGAGAAAATAATTTTAAAACAGGATATGTTACATAAATGTATGTAGGTGGTAGGGTATAGGGAAAATAATAGGATTTGTAGGAAAATATGTAAGATGGCTTTTTATAAAACTAAGCTAGTGAACACGAAAACAAGTTTTTTTTTTTGTCTAAAAACTAAAAAGTAAAGCAAGCAAACACACTCCTAATATTTTATTTCAGTTTACAAACCGTCCCAGACTTTCGAGGTTGCTCCATGTACTCTTCTTCGTCAGGATCACCATGAAGGAAAACATTATTTACATCTAGTTGGTGGAGAGGCCAATGGTTAGATTTAGCAAGAGTAATAAGTTATCTTAAATAAGCTGCCTTAGCAACCAAAAATCCCAGCTTTCTCCCTTCTCCAAAAACAGTCTCCTCTGTCTTCTCCCCTCTTTTCCACTGTTTTCTTCCATCTTCTCTCTTCTGTCACCATTACTTTCCTCCCTTTATCTTTTCTCCCTCACCGACAAGTCTTATCTCGGGAGGTCGCAATCGGCATGTTGGTCAACATAGCACTCTTCTCATGAACAAATTTGTTCTTGCTCATCCCCTTGTTGATGTTAGAGGGACATGCTTCGTACGGTTTAATCTCTTTAGGTTCTTTCGCATCGACTGGATTTTTTTTTATTTTCGCCTTACCCCATCGGAATCGTCTGTGATGATCACCTTCTTGGTATCGTGATAATAGGTTTTCTTGCTAACATAAGCGGAACAAGGGGAGGACGTCTCCCCATTTCTGATTTCGCCTGACCAAGAGATCGGAGGGGGGTTGCTACCCGACGGCGAGCCTGTAAGGTTGATGACCGATTTCGAACCCATTGGATTGATTGGGGGAATTCGTAGAGAGAGATAGTGAAGCAGGGTTTGTTTCTGGAGGGGGAATAGTGGGAAGAGAAGATAGACAAGTTTGAGAGGGAAAGTGGGAAGTATTGATTGACAGGTCTGAGGGGTTTAAATGAGGGTTGAGTGTCATTTATAATTACAGGCTAGGGATAGGGGGTAAGGAAGGAGTAGAATGGCTTTTTGATGATATAAGTTAGGTCTTTTTTAAGTACATCACTAATCTACAGGGGGTAATTTGGTCCCTTCACACCAAATGTGAACAGTAACTAAAACACCCACATTTTTCAAAAAACCGCAACAAGCAAATATATCTTCCAACGGACCCACAATATTGCTAAAAATAACCCTTAGTCACCAAGCATACCCTTAAGAATAACCTCATAATTTAACACCCAATAGCATGTTACCCAATCCCAGGAATGGTTGTACTCGAGAGCATCGTATACATGGCTGCCAAAGACTAAGTAATTTACCGAAACTATACTTAAGGAAACACCTCAAAAAAGCTCACCTTACTAGTCTTATTTGTCTATTCTTTAGGTTGATGTTTATCTTTAGGTTACATTATAGTGAAAATGAGAATTGAGATGGTCAAGACTGGGACTTTCGAGGAGTTCGCGTAAAGGTTTGATGTTGAAGCTGTGGAAAGCAGCGACTCAGATCTAGTCATTTGAGTATGTAATATTGATGAACCATTGCGATTGATATAAATTAGTAGAAAAGGGATTATAGATTGAAGACGAGCAGGAAGGAAATACTGATGAATCTGTTGCTCTTACTTTTCCTTTTCATGGTTAATTAACCGAATCCAGAACATAGACATGATAATAGAGTTTAAGGACTCACAGCCTCAAGTGTGATAATGGAAATACATGTCTTATAAAGTATTGCCAGCAAATGATGTTCATTATCATGAAGTTTAGAAACATGTTTTTAATCAATCTTGGCACCCTTCAGAAATCATTTGAGCAATATGCTGTCCTTTTAGGATAAAAATTGTAGCAAAAAACATTTGAACAATGTTCTTCAAGCGATTGTACATTATTTATTCTTGAACACTTTAAATATATTAGTGAAGCTGGAGTTTCTTGAGATTGTTCCTACAATATGCTTTTCTTAATTGTTTATATAATTAATTTGGTTTTCCAATTTAAATAGATGAAAATGGAAAGCTTTTATATTCTTAGTCATTGGATAGGAGCAGGGGTGATCCTACCTAGGTACAAGTGGGTACCAAGGCGCCCATGGAGTTTTCAAAATAAATCCTAAATCAGTGTTAGATAGTTCTAATATTAAGCATAGTGTAGGGTAGTTAACCGACTGTTTATTAAGGTTAGGAAGATAATTATGGCCTTCCAACAACAGTTTTAGTTGAGACACTTCACGCCCTCGGGTCTCTTTAAACTTCTGCACCACCACAAAAGTCAGTTATTATTTGGTAGTAGCAATGATGAAATAGGATCTCTACAAACAAAAGTCTATTATATTTCTACAAAGAAAGCTCTATTATACTAACATCTCAAACTTGTATGATTGTAAAACTATTTTCATCCTTATTGCATCCTTGATTTTCTTCCAGAACAATTTGGCTATTTTCTACTGCTCACATCCCTTTTCTTTTTTTTTTTTCTCTACAAATACTTTGCATAGACTTCTAACTCCTAATTATAATTGAACCATGAACCGAAGAATAAAAGATAAGAGTCCAAGTGCTTATAGTTGTCAAAAGTTTTAACTAGAAGAATGTTTTAATAATATCTTACTCTTTCTAACAAAAGTATAATAGTTACTAAATCAAGTTTTAGCCCAGTCATCTATTGAAGTTCATAGAAAATCTCTAGAAACTATTTTATTGTGATTTTAATAGTGTACGATTTATTGTTTTATAACAATTGACAAAAAGAACAAAACGGAAATGATAATCTTTTGAAATATAAATTTCTTATTTCAACAATGGCGTATTATAATCCCTTTGTTCCTGACAAAGAGTTCACATTTGAAAGTCAAACTCTTGAATTTTGTATTTTTACAATTTTAATATTTCTGAATTGTACTAAAGTTACTCTTAGCTACCACAGGATCCCAGAAGCTAGAAGCCAAAGGATCCCAGAAGCTAGAAGCCAAAGGGAAATCAAGAGCATGATTTTAAGAGCGTGATCCAGGATATACATATAAACAGGAAGAAACAGAACAAAATTTTCTTTTTGAAGGTTATAATGCTAACCTGGATTTCTGGAAGTATGTGTTGTATGGTTGGGTGCCGACCACAATACATTGTCAGTGACAGAAGCCAAACAGTGCCAGCACATCGCTCTTCTTTCTTGGTGCTGTATAATAGAGCATCAAAAAGCTTTCTAGTAATCGCCTCTCTCACAGAGGCTTGACAATCTTCATCTGATTTATATTCTAAAGAGTTGGAGGCTGGAACAATTGAGGATATATCTCCCATCAGATAGTTTGAATTCATGGAAAGTGAGCTGTAGTTGGTTTTCAGAATCATAGCAGCGGTCACAGGAACACCACCCCATAGAAATGAAAGAGCTTCGCCGGCAGCAAAGAGGATATCCTCGACCTGCTTAAACCCCATCAGTAAAAGAGAGAGAGATGAACAAGAAAGGAGACTTCTTTGCATAAAACATAACGAAATAAGCTAAACCTTCATTGTGCAGGTGATAAAAGAGTATCAGCCTAATGACGTGAAGGAAGTTCCACCCACCTTAGACCGACAAAGGGTGAAAATCAAATCAAGGGCGATAGTTAGCTGTGAAGAGGATGACTCCTTTACACATATATGTCCCAAGGATATAACAATTCTTTGAATGGCTTTGATATCATCCCCAGACAGTAGTTTGCTTAACTTTTCATGCAAAATTGTCAAAGCAGCACCTGCAGATTGATAACCAAGTGAATGTCCATAATTGTCGATGTCGACATGTGTAAACATGTCACGTTGGCCATAAGTTGCCTATACATAAAACAAAAAACAGAAAAAACAAAATACAACGTACACAAGCACGCACGCACACGCACATAGGCAAAAAGAAAAAAAAACTCGCCTGGACTGGAGTCATCAACCAACAAGGGAAGTGGAACTGATAGTCCAATATGACCCAATGCTTGCATTGCTACAGAAGCCAATGTTGCAGTCTCGGTTTTAATTACATCAACTAGACATTTCAGTGTACTTTGAAGCAGTGACTCAGGGAGCTGCCAAATGAATAAAAATTAGTCCTCATCTGCTTCACATTTGCTAACATGAAAACACATAGTCCAGAAGAACAGTTGATAGGAATGAGATTTTAAAAGTAAAAGAAATGATGATTTGCAAAGACATCGTAATTTTTATTCAAAAGACTATTCTTCCTCCGCCTTGGTTGTTGTGAAAACCCTAGCCGTGCGCAGTTAGTTTATCGTAGAGAATTCTCATAGAAGATTTCCTGATCAAGTGCGCTTGATTGAAACCCGCTTATAGTTCCGCTGCATTAGTTGGTAATCAGAGCAAGAGTCACTTGATCTGTGGAGGCTACCGAAGGAAATTTAACAAACCCTAATGCCGATGCACGTGAGGGTGATGCTATTACACGCATCAATTTGTTACGGCTGGAGCAGAAGGTTATCAGACGTTTGAAGAACTACGAGCAATGATCGCTGGTCTGACCAACAATCGGCAACAAATCAATGACGTAAACCGTGAACGAGTTGTACCTCGTGACGAGAACAGAGTCAATTGTATCCTATTCCACAATTACCAGCTAAGGAGTCTGCCAACGACGAGCATGGTGGTTTTGGAAATATCTTGGGTGAACAGGGTGGTAGTCGAATTGGGAATCAGAATGATGACTTTGAGCTGAAGGCCGATATTCCTAAATAAGCAGGTAACATGAATATGGAGAATTTTGTAGATTGGCTTTATGAGGTCGATCGGTTTTTAGGTGTTTTTAGTATTGAAGATGAGAGACAGAAGGTGAAGATGGTGAGCTTGACCGAAACCGGTTAATTTTCCGCTGTGTTAAATGAAATATTTAGCTAGAGTATAAACTGATTCCTAATGGAGGAAAAACAAAGGGGGGTCTACAGTCATGTCAAGTTGTCAACAGTAAACCACTTGAGAGTCATGGTGTCTTAAAGTGCAAAACGGTATTCGATAAAGAGAGACCAAGCATCGGTAAAGTAGGATCCATGTTGAACCAAAGGAAAGTATATAATTGAGTAGCATCATAAATATTAAACCTGTGCCAACTAAAAGATCAAAGACTATACCCCAAAAATTCACAAGTTTCGAGAGTCAAGAACTTGATACAATAGAAGCCTAATTATGATGTATTCACAGCAATCCAGCAACTAGTATCCTTCAACAGAAGCATCGACAATTTGAGCACCTATAATTCCAATAACTATGGTACAACCACAATAAGTAGATGCAAGTGGACACAGAAACTGTTCATAACATACTAACTACAACAAGGCTGCAGCCCTGTAAGGAACCAGAGTCATTCATCAAAACTAAGGGCTGCAGCCATGTTACACTCTCTCCCTCTCCCCCCACTCTCTCTCTCCCTCTCTCCTTATACATACACACACTCCTCTCTACACACACACATACAAACACACATATAGGGGTGAGTGTGTGTTTAATTACGTATGTATAATATATATATACACACGTACTTAAATTTCCAAGTAGTAATACAAATCACTATCCTCTGAAATGAGTGCATCCCCGTTTCAGGTAATAATAAAAATAGAGCAGGATATTATAAGAAAAGACAACATTTGTAGGCTTACAGTAGATGCTCCTGACATGCAGTTCGCTGCGACATATCCGAGCGCGCACAGCATTCCATGCTGAACTTCAAACCTAATCAAAAAGATTTTTGTAGAAGAAGAAATCTTATTAGAACTTCAAACCTAATTGATATGCTAAAGAGAGAACAATAGTTACATTCCCTGGAAATGACCCTCAGAACCCAGGCAGGGTGTTCACATGAACTGTATAAGCAAAAAGTTCGATGGAATTTGGTGCACAGATACCTGGACTTCCGTGGTCCACTAATTGAGGAAATCAATTCATGCATAAGATCAGATGAAGAAGATATGGGAAGGGCATAAGATGCAATTCCAAGTAAGCGGGCTACAGATTCTCGAGTGTCTGAGTCCACATGGCCTAGTAATTCCTTTAGCCATAATATTTTAAGAGCATACCGAGATGCTGTTATCTACAAATGGAAACATATATTAAAACAGTAATCACAATCAAGGATATCAAACTAACAGTATAAAATTCAACCAACCAACCTCTGGAAAATGAGAACCCACTGTAATTAATGCCTTTGATGCATTTGCGTGCAACTCAATTGAGCCTTCATATGCCATTGCATGCTCTAACAGCAAACACATCTTCTCCACAGAAGGCACAAAGTCAGAAGTTCTATCTAACACATCACTGTGTCCCACGTCTGCCTCAAAGCATTTCAACAAAAAAGTGATCATAGCAACATATGTCTTAGATGGAAAGAGAAGCTTTGTTTCTCTCACTTCACTGGACTCTAACAATTGCGGCTGCTGCTCAAGAATATAATTTAGCATTTCCGCCAATTTAGGATACTTGAGATTTGTGTTTTCATTAATGGTTCTTCTTTGATCTTTCCCTAGTAATAGACCTTCCAATGCCATCTCCCTGTAAAAAAGATGTCAATAAAATTTTAAGCAAACCTGAGAATCCCATGAATCATGATTTTAAAAGACCTCAAAGACACATGACGATAAAATGAAAATTTGCTGTTAGCCCCTCCGTCCTACATGGGGGGTTGAGTGTTACCCGTCTCCCTAGCTTCTTTCAAAAGTACAATGGGCATACCTCGCATGATCAAGGAATATCTTGACATGCATTGTTGTTGAGCTGGAAATATTATACACATAACTCTCATATTTAAGCACAGAGATGTTTAAGTCGTGGAATTTTTCTAATTTGTAAGGAAAGAAGTGAAGAACCTTAAAGATGTCTAAAACACAATAAAATTTATTCTTTGCTCTATCCGATGATGAGGCCATTGTGATGCAGGAAATTTAGAGCTAAGACAAATCGGGATCTGCAGAGAGCGGAACAGCCTAGATTCTTCCCAGATGCCTTCAAACAAGGTTGACTTCCACTAAACAAATAGCGTTGATGGATAACCGAGGATTGAGTTCACTAGCCCAAGCTTTAATGCTCGATTTGGAGGGGAATAAACCACCCAAGAACACAAAGGCGCATTTGGAAGGTGGGTTTTAATGTGGTTTCTTGGTTTCTTTGTAATGATTAAAGTCAAAAGTGAGAGAGAGAGAGAGAGAGAGACTGATTGTGGGGTCAATGAGAGAGAGAAATGAAAAACCATGAAACCATCATAGAAGCCATCATAGAAACCAACCTAGTGAACAAACCCAAAGTGTCTTAAGATATAATATCAATAATTCAGGACTATTTTATTAATTAGTTTGCTAGCTATTTATGTTGAGATTACTTATTTCCCAAAAAGGATTGGCCTTCGATAGTAAAGTAAAAATAGAAAGCATTCTAAGATTACTACTCCCTCCATCCCACATGAAGAGGCACACAAATTAAGAAAAGGATTAAAAACATGCTAAACTCCATAAATGCGCCTCAAATATGGGCCCATGCTAAACTCCATGGTATCAGAAAATTAGAGCACAATTCTTGAAGGTTAATCGACCCCATCGAGTCAGATTTGCCTAGGGTTTCATTATAGAAAACAATTTTTTTCACCGCGTGATAAGTGCAGTATGAACAGTCACCTGAACAGTGATTGTGTGAGCAGTGCGTGAACAGTACGCTGTGATTATTTTGTTCTGCGATTTCAATGACTGTTGAAACCAAAGAAGAAGAAAAATCTCTCTTCACCAAGATTCTTCCTTTATGGACAAAGATTACCGATGAGAAATTAAACGGGAATAATTTTGGAGTGGAGCAATACCGTGCGCATATTTCTTCGTAGTACTGAGAAGGACGATCATCTGACCAGCGATCCACCTTCAGATCCTAAGTCGGCACAAGGGAAAGCTTGGTTAAGGAGGATGCACAACTCTTTTTGGCGATACGAAAATCAATTTCGCCAGAAATCACCCATCGTGAATCACTGTGAGTTCGTTAAAGAACTTATGGAGTATCTTGATTTCTTGTTTTCCAGCCAAGCTAACATGAATCATGTGTATGATGTTTGTAAAGCTTTCTATAGCCCCGAAAAGAAAGAAAAATCTCTTATGGAGTACTTTATGGATTTTAAGCAAGTGTACGCAGAACTTAATACACTTCTTCAATTTAGTATGATGTTAAGGTTCAACCAGATGGCCATCATGAGTTTTTTGGCATGATAACCGCAGGAGTATTCAACTGCTAGGTCCCAGATTCTATGTAGTCCAGATATTACCTCTCTTCGTGATGCTTACACTAGAGTAGTGCATGCTGCAAGTGAGGTGTCTCATTCCCCTACTCCGAGTGAGTGAAGTGCTCTTGTGATGCAAAACTCGTGGTATGATGGTGGACAAGGTGGTCGCAATTCCGGGGGTGGTAGTGATGGTGGAGGACCTAGAGGCGGTAGAGGAAGTAGTCGCGACAGTGGTCATAGCCAAGGTGAGCAGCGCGGTATTAGTCAAGCTGATCCGCGCTATTGCGGAGAACCAGGTCATTTGCATTTGCAACGTACATGCTGGAAACTTTATGGCAAACCTCAACAGTAGCCAACACAATTCGCCAATGTTGTTGCACATGAGAGCGTCAGTGGGTCCTCAGCCGTGCTTCAACCCCACGCACAATTTGCGGTTGTTTCGGCAGATGAGTATGCTAAGTTTCATGCATATCAGGCTTCGCAGCAATTATCGAATCCTCCTAAGACTACCATGGTACAATCAGGTAAACCCAACACATATCTTGCATCATCATCTCGCTCTTGGGTCATTGATTCAGGTGCGACAGACCATATGACTGGTCATCTCAATAACTTGTCCTCATTTACTTTCTCAACCACTCATCCACGTGTTACTTAAGCTGATGGTTCAACAGCTTCTGTGACTGGTTCTGGTACTGCTTCCCCAACATCTTCTCTTTGTCATATGTCAAGTGTTTACCTAATTTCTCATTCATCTACTTTCTATTAGAAAAATTACTCGGGCCCTAAATTGCCGTGTCTTTTTTTTCTGATGACTGTCTTTCAGGATCTTATGACGAGGAGAATTATTGGTAGATGACGTGAGTCTGGGGGGGCCTCTACATTCTTGACAGTGGTTCTGACATGCCGAAGCCAGTTGCATGTTCTAGTGTTAGTGTTACTTCCGTTCCGCTCATCAAATCCATCGTCAGTTGGGGCATCCATCTTTATCAAGTCTAAAGAAAATGAGTCCTAGTTCATATTCTGTCTCTAGTTTAGATTGTGAGTCGTGTCAGTTTGCCAAGCATCATCGCGTCCTATTTGTCTAGAGTCAATAAACGGGCTGCATCCCCTTTTGAGTTGGTTCATTCTGATGTTTTTCTTGTCCCATCTGCTCTAAAACCCTTTCCGCCCCACTTAGTTACATCCTCCTCTATGGATTAATAAATTGAGTAGGGTTACTAAACTAGTTTCCTATCCATGGTCCTGCTATTTACAGAAATGTGTTTATTGGGTTCTCTTCAGGCTTCGACTAAGGGTGCATTTCAAAGTGTCCCCATCTTAAAGTGGCAGAAGGATCGGAGTGCTTTCTTTCTTTCTTGGTTTTTCCTTGTATACATTTGTATTATGCAGTTTTTCTTTTTTTGGCAGTCTCCTCCATCCCCTTTCTACTTTCTCCCTTTCTTTTAATATGTTTCTTATCTACAAATATATAAGTACTTAAAAATTGCCAATGTCAGCCCCTATGTAAGGCATTTTGGTAGAATACGAAAGGCAGGTGCTTTTTAACTGCATCTTCGGAAGTAGGTTAGTTACTTTAATGAGCCTGGCCACTTGAAGGCAAAAGTAAGCCTGTAAGTGCATAGGTCATTTTTTTAACAAACACATTCTAAGAGTGCACGGATATGTACCAAATGCTTTTGAGAAAAACAGAAAACAGCTTGCAGTTGTTCACAAATTTCAGAACCTAGGATTTCGAACAAGTGACAAACACCAGATTAACCAATCTACTAATGACTTCAACACTCAAGCACTTCTCGTCTATGTTTTGCCCAAAACAAAGCAAAGTTAATATATTCTTTTATTTTCTTTCCTTGTGGAATCACCTTCTTGTGAAACTCGAACACTTCTTTACTTTGTTTTGCAATGAAACAAAGCATAGATAGACTTTACTTTTCTTTCCTTATGAAATTACCTTATTGTAACAGTGAAAGTGTAACCACAATGTTTATTTCTTCCTTTCTTCATTCTCTTTAGGAATTGAGGTGCAATGGAAACCAAAAGCAATTCAAGGAAAGATACAGCAATGAAATATAATATAGTAGTTGTTGAGTACAATCCCAGATAAGGTTTACGCGTTACTTAAGTCCAATTGTTTTAAACTATAAACTTCACCATGAAGCCCGCACCTAGCACTTGAGGCTCCAAAACATGGCACGCTTCTCGCCTAATAACTACACTCTACAATCTCAAGCACTCTTAACAATCCCCCCACCCCACCCCGCCTCAAGCTTGAGTATAACTATCCAAAAGCGCCCACAAGTAACAATTACCAGTAACACATTTATCCCTAAAGGATAAGGGAATACAGTAATTAACTGGCTAGTATTGACATAGCTTAATAAGCTCATGGTGCACTTCCCATACACAAATGGCATTCTACCATGTGCGGAGAGTTGATAGTAATAAGCATAGATCAAGAATATTATAGGAGCAGAAGATTAAGCTACCTAATGTCCAGTTTCATATCTGCAACACCAAGCATACACAGATATCGGCTTGCGCAGTGCTGCAAGTCAAATAAGGTTGTTGCCCATCTCACGGCGCAAAAGCGTACTTCACTTTGTTCCTTGTGGGGAAAAAACATTGAGGGTCAAAAATCCGCATGTGTGATATGTAGCTGATATAGCTAAACATCTATCCCTAACAAACAACATGGAGTTATGTTAAATCTGCAAAATGAGCATGAGAAACTTGTAGGCCATTATACCACTTGAGAGTTCTTCAGGAGAAGCAACTCCAAATCCTTTAGCACACTTGAAGGCGCACCCTGATCATCGAGCCAAAAAAATAAAAATACAAAAGAATGGAACATAAATACTAAGAAAGGCAGGCTAGAATGGGTGAGGAAAACATAAATGATACCCTGTATGCAAGCGCAAGTGAATTTGTTGCTTCTTGGACGACTAGGCGAATTAACTGACTCTCTAATTTCAGAGCATCGAAAAGCCGAATGGCCATGTCGGTCTTATCTCTGAAAATAAGGAAATCAATCAGATTAAGGAACTCAAAGGTAAAAGGAACCGAATCAATTGAATGTGGCTTAAACAAGAAATACCTAAAAAGTAGAGGCAGGCGCTGGGCAAGCAACCCAATTGCTTGAAAAGCAAAGGTCTTGGTCTCCCGTGCAATTGCATCTGCGACAAATGTCATAACGTAGTATTAAAAGTTTATTCTCTCAAAGTTTCAACAAGATAAACACGGCAGTTCAACTAGGTCAATAATGTAAAATGCATCAACAATAGACCTGATTCTGAAGCTGAATACCCATCAAGGGACTTCAGAATCCCACTAAGTATAACCGGACCCATAAGCTTGAGCTGATCAATTCTTGCCTGGATATAGTTACAGAGAACAATGTGGAAAATGAGATCAATCTTTGTATTTCTGTACAGTGAAAATTTGACATTCGTAGATAGTATGTGAAAATGAGCTATGGCCCTGTTCTCTTATGTCCATCTCAAATTCATATCATAAATAAATCAAGATAAAAGAGATGCACGCGAAAATGAAACACTCCTTTATGTCACTGAAGATTAATTTTTTTTTTTAAAAAAACTATGTATTTCATATTAATCATAATTGCCCTCGTCTTATTTCAATTTAAAAAAAAAAAAAACTAGGCCATTTTTCCCCTCTACAATTAAAGCCTTCCATCCAAAAAAATTAACAAGCATTAACAATACTGACTAAGGCAATCTAATCTGGATCTTGACTACCTTGGGCAGGAGTTTCTGGTTCTTTGGTTGAATTCTCTCCCTTTTCATACCAACTTCTATTAATGGTCATGAATTCAATAGACTTAATACTATAATATCTGATATCCAAGAAATGCTACTCTATTAATTAATAGCTTTTCAAGCAATCAACTTCATTCTGTAGTAGATAATTCATAGTTCTATTATACACTCCCTCCGATCCGGGGCAAAGAGTCCACTATTCTATTTTTGGACGTTCGTTGAAAGAGTCCACTTTCAAAAATTAAGCTACAAATATATTCTTTTCCCAAAAAATTTGTTACATATTGAAAACATGATTGTTATATCACATATTGTGAAAACAAAATGTTTTAGTATCATTTGTAAAGAATATAAAGTGCTAAAAGTACAAAATTAAAAAGATTGACTTTCAAACGTGGACTCTTTGTCTGAAACGGCGGGAGTAATAATTAATTATATTTTATTATGTGATATTATCAATAATTAGAGTGATAATATTAACATTGTTTAAGAGTTATAATAACATTGTATATATTCTATATTTAATTTATCTTTATTCCATAAAATTTAAGAGTTATACTAGCAGAGTTTTAATTCTATTACCGCTATAAGGTGGGTGTAGCATGAGTTTACTAAGTTGGGACATATACGCGTAATCGAATCCTCTACTCAACATCTTCAAATCAATTTTGGTTGGGGGGATTTCAAGTTCATGACTATTGCTATTAGGCCTCTTAATTAGGTCAAACGTGGTTGTTGGGGAATTGATCAAATCTAGTGCAATGTTTTTGGATATCGTAATTTTAGGTCATGTTGGGGTCACCTGGAAGAAATGGGGGGAGTTCAGCCTAAATTATACAGCCACGATAGTCGATGCCCACATAATATTGCCGAGTCAGCATTTCATTAAATCCTGTAACATTTTCTGGATAAAACGTTTTAAATGCAGAGGGAAAAAATGATCAAGTTTTTTTTTTTTTTTGCAAGTGAAAATCAAACAAGGGCTATTTCTATAGCTATGAAATAGTTTGAGCCTTTTTTTAATTAATCTTCATCTGGCATTATTGGTACTAACTTTATTCATTTATCTCCAAACTGGAAAGTCATTGTATACAATGATTTCGCATTATTCCCTCTCTCTGTCTCCCCTTCTCCCTCCCTCTCTCTCCTGCTCTCTCTCACTCACTTCATTTATACTACTTCCTGCATCTATCTTACAGTCCCGCGAGCCAATGACAAACGCAAACTGATATATTTCTCCGACGGAGAAAATAAATACAGGACTAAAATCATGAGTAACTTACATGCTTGAAAACCCACACAGTGAACTCCATTCCTAACTGCTTCAATCTTGATGTGGTGCCATTCCCTTCCAGTTAACAGATTTTCAACAAATGAAAACATATTCAGCTTACTGTCAGCAGAGTTATTATAAAAAATGAAAATAAAGTAATATAGGTGAGCGCGTATTAATAGAAGAATCATTTATCCCAATGAAAATGTGAAAGTAAACCAGCTACCCAATGTTGATCAGTAGCTGCAGATGGTTATTTGTAAGGTATTAAGGTGCCATGAGCATAGATTAACAATGACACCAGCAGCATAAAGCAGGCAACAACACCTACTTATTTTTCCTTCATTTGGCGGCAAAAAGATCTACCAACCACAGAGCACAAGAGAATCCAACACATTGGTGAAAGTCGAGGGAAAGTGCGATGGATGAAAGTGATTTACAAGAAGACTATATTGAAAGAAACAATTTGATCATCTTTCACCTTATCACTATATCTATTAAGAAATGAAGTTCCAATAAGTAGACCAACCATTTGTAAAGACTGGAGACAAGGCCTTGAGCTGGAAAGACAAGTGTTGGGTCATCTAAGTCACCCTTCCCAAAATAAAATCCGTACATACTCACATTAAACATGGTAAGTGGGAAGAAAGTTACAGAAAAAGCTGAGAGAAAAGCTTCTAAAGGCTCTTGCAAGTACTCTAAAGGTTAAGGTTGCAGACCAACTATCATTGTGAAGTAACAACTCATCCAAGAGATTATATGTTAGAGAGAGGTGTAAAACTGTATATCTGTAAGACTGTAACACGCCCCTGATGTGAGACTGCTGACTCATTAGATTTACTTCCCAATGAGTCGGCAGCGGACCAACTTGTGGACCAAAAATATTAGCTGAACAGATGCAAGCCCCCACAGAGCCAAAGGGCAGATCTTGAGCCACTCCACCGGGTCATATGAAACTCACATGGAGCATAAGAAAAATGCCATAACTGCCCATGAACACATCCTATAACAGAACACTATTAAACACCAAATTTCCCAGACCTGTGCAGCTCCTTAAAAGTACAAAGTGTCTTTCAATAAACAAGTAATCATTTTTATTCTCCGTGAATAAAAGAGATTCACATATCATCTCTTATAACATTACAGCTACCATATAGGGGTATTAGAAAGAGAATGATAGCACAAAGGAATAATAGGAAATATGAGTCTGGATCAGCTATTCATGAATTATCTCAAAGGAAGTGAGCATTTCGTCCGACTATTTTGTTTTATTTTCATTTTTCTTTAAAAGAGCGTTCTTCTGAATGTTAGCAACTCGCCACCCACTTTACTCTGGCGTCTATAAGAACATAAATGCACAAGGGTGTGTCATCCAAAAGAACCCCCCCCCCCCCTACGACCCCGAATAAGTAATGTGATGCGCAGGCATCACAAAACACCTAGTCTGGATATAAGGAAAAGAAATAGATCATAAAAGATTACAAAGTAAAATATATATATATATATGTGTGTGTGTGTGTGTTGATCTACAGAGGGGTAAAACAAGTACAAGGTGCACAGGTCCTCTCAAGGAAAGATTAGTGGAAAGAATACAAGTATATTATCAAAACTACCAGCAAAGAGCAGCCCTCCAGTACCAAAGCTTCGTATTAGACGCTTGGCATTCCAAACCTTAGCTTCTACTATGCTAAGAGCCTCAAGTTGACCAGAGAAGGGTGGAAATAAATGATAAGACATGTTTATGAGAAGAGGAAAGAACCTCCCTTGCAGGAACCTTCAATTAGCTTTGTTCTCATACTCAATAGTTGACTAATCTATTCCATATATACTTATAAGTTCTACTTCTCTCATAATGTAGCCAAAATGAGAACGTGAAGATGAACAAGTAGTAAAAATAGGAAGGACAAAACTCAAAATGAACAAATTCCTCAGATGGTAAAAGCTGAACGCCAAACGAGAAAAAATGAGAAAAAATTGCTCAACATGATCACAACTGACCACAATAACAATAAAAAAAATCAATGAAAATTTCCTTTGGACAAACAGGACTTCCCGGCTTGCATACGTTTCACATAACCTGGGAATCCCTCAAACTGCCATCTCAAAAAGACTTGTCGTTCACCTTTCTTCTCAAATGTGTGCTTAAAATTTTCCCATCTCACCAACCAAACCGCCCTCACAAACTGGAAAACATAAAAAAGTGAACCCCACTAAAAGGAACAACTGAACAAAGAGAGGACAAAGACTGGAAACCACCGTATGATAATGTTCAATTATTATGCTCTGTTTAAGAAAATTAATTATTTTCCCATCACAACAAATGTATTGGATAAAATCATTACAACAACTTATTGTAAGAAACTAAGAAATTCCTTTTCAGCATGATTTACCACAATACATAGACCAACTAAGCCATAATAACATACCATATATGCAACCAAAAATGCACTGTAAAGTTGACGGGAAACTGTTAGCTGCTGTAATTGACCGGCAGAAAATAGACATCAGCCTCACTCTTAAACCAGAACTCCCAGGACTAACTCTAGAATCTAGAGCAATATGTTCAGCTCCAGCAGTCCCTGCCCAACGAAAATATCATATCTACATTCAAGATGTCTTATAAAAAAATTTAAAAAATATATATCTGCGTGACATCTGAATTGCCAGGAAAAAATCCCTCTACAGAAGAATCACGTTAAAAAACAGAGTATTACGAAAGATAAAGAATAAAGGGGCTGGCTGAAGATGTAAAACGTCAGAAATAAACATACTAAGATGAGACTTTGTCCTGGAATAAGCGCATAATATATGAGGAGATCAAAAAAATTCAGACTGGCATCACCTTTACGAAAATATATGTGGTATGGACAGGAAAAACTAGTTCAATCCATGTATGGTTATTGGTTAGTGTTATGAATGTGGGGACCTTTGTGGTATTATAGTGCGTGTGAGGTGAGAGTTGTAAATGTGTGTGTGTGGTAGTATATCGAGTGTAAAATGGTTTGATAAGAAGTAAGAAAGAAATATAGGTTTACACCCTTTCTCTCAACTCATTTTTGTTCTTGTTCCTTGATGCTAAATCACATGGTATCAGAGCCAATAGAATAGGTTTTGGTTGAGAAATAAAGGCCGGTTTGGGTCAGTTTCAAAAAGAGGGAGAGTTAGGTTTTTCATGGGTTTTAGGTGAAGATTTGGTCATATCTTGAGATTGGGAGATCCGATGGAAGATCTGAAGGTATGTGCGTGCTCAGGTAAGAGAGGCGCTTCTTCTGCCACCAGTCCCGTCGCCGCCTGAGCCACCATGCGCCGCCACACGCCACCGTCGGCGACTGCTGCCGCTGCTGGAGATTGGGTGGTCCAATGACTTTCATTTTTTTCGGGGGGGGAAGGGGGGAGGGGGGCTTGGATTTGTATGGGTAAGCCATTTCTGGCCTTCATTCTGTCATCGAAAGTGTTCTCGTGGGTGTTTTGGATAGTGCTTAGCCCACTTGTACCATTTGCTTCTGTTTTGGACGAAGAGCCATGGCTGAAGTGGAGGGTGTTGTTGGACAAAGTATGACCGTTATATCCACTCAATCGAGATTGATTAATATTACGCTTGAGGGGGATGGGTCTAACATTGCGGAATGGCAATTCTTAGTGAAAATTAACATGGGTGGCTTGGAAATGGATGGGTTATTGACAGAGATGTGTCCTAAAGATGTGAAGGCCAAGGAGGTGGTAGCGAAATGATAAGAAAATGTTCCCTAAAATTGTGAATTGCATTGATAAGAAGATAATCTTATCTATGAGACATTGAGAGACGGTGAAACAGCTGTGGGACTTTCTCCACAAGTGGTTCTGAGGGGCTAGAAATTTGAATAGGCCATATAACAGAGGTTCATAGGCAGAGTCAAAAGGGCCCGAACCTCATGGATTACTATTATGACTTCAAGAGTGCAACCGGGGACTTTAATTTCGCGATGCCAATCTCAGGTGATATTGAGGAGATGAGGGCTCAGCGAGAGAAGCTTGTGATGTTTGGGTGGATATCTAGTCTAGATAAGGAGTAAGATGTGATTCGATCGAACTTGCTTTCGAGCAAGGACTTGGATTCGCTATCTAATGCATTATTCAGGGTTGTGAATGCATCCGACAATGATTTTGGGAGTAGTGGTCTATCTAGTGCTGAGACATCTAAGAGGTCTGCCTTAGTGTCACAAGGCAATAGTTATCGTGGAGGTAGAGATGGAGGACGAGGAGGTTTTCGAGGTGGCTCTCGTGGTGGTAGGAATATGGGAGGTCAAAGAGGACCTAAAGTGTGTTACAACTGCGTGAACCTGACCACATTAAACCTCAATGTCCTAAGCCTTTGTCCCAGCAACAACAACAATACCAACACTATCACTATCAGCAGCAGCAACAACCTAGATTTGCTAATGCAGTCTCACAAAAAGTTGAGTCTCCTTCTGAACCAGATTAGCGTACGATCGTCATGAGTGATGAAGAGTATGCTCAGTTTGCACAGTTTCAAAATTCTCAACAGGCTTCTTCCTCTTCCAAAGTCACTTCCAAAGCCATTCTTGCAAAGTCAGGTACAATTACATGTTTTTCTAGATCGGGTAGACAATGGGTTATTGATTCGGGTGCCACTGATCATATGACAGGAAATTTGAGTATGTTATATCTTTATAAGTCCACAAACAATTGCCCAAATGTTACTATGGCTGATGGATCTTCTTCCACAATGTTGGGTAACGACAGGGCACTGTTACTCCTTCCATGCCTTTATCATATGTTCTATACTTACCCGATTTTCCATTTAATCTAATGTCAGTTAGCCAAATCACAAAAGCCTTACAACGTTGTGTTTCTTTCTTTCTCGGATATTGTTTGTTTTAGGATTTGGCGACTTAGGAGATTATTGGTAGAGGGAATGAATCTGATGGGTTGTACCTCCTCAATGAAGTTGTTGATGTTCAACCATCCACTGTAGCATTTGTCTCCTTATCAACTCCATTGTCAATATGGTCATCCTTCTCTACCGGTTTTGAAATAATTGTGTCCAGAATTAAAGTATGTATCTAGCTTACCTTGTGAGTCATGTGAGTTTGCGAAACACCATCGTAGTTCATATTCTCCTAGACTTATGAATAGAGTTGTGTCTTTATTTTATGTGTTCATGCAGATGTATGGGGTCCTAGTACTGTACCAAACTGCCATGAGATATTTTGTAACTTTTGTTGATGACTACTCAAGGAGCACTTGGTTATATTTAATGGCATCTAGGGATGAATTGTTTGATATTTTCTCCTTTTTTTGTGCTGATGTCAAAACACAATTCAATTGTCTTGTTCAAAATTTGCGGAGTGACAATGCAAAGGAATATTTTTCTAGTCGCTTATCATCCTATATGTCTAACCATGGAATGATTCATCAATCTTCTGGTGTGGTTACCCCTCAACAGAATGGTGTGGCCGAGCGTAAAAATCGTCATCTCCTAGAGGTTGCTCGTGCCTTGATGTTTCAAATGAATGTTCCCAAGTATTTTTGGGAAGATGCGGTACACACGACTACCTTCCTCATTAATCGGCTTCCATCATCTGTTCTTGAAGGAGAGATTCCCTACTACATTCTTCGGCCATCTCAATCCTTATTCCCAATACCTCCCAAAATATTTGGGTGTACATGTTTTCTCAAGAAGTTCGACCAAAGGTTAGTAAGTTGGATCATCGATTTCTAAAATGTGTCTTCCTCGGTTATTCTCGCACACAAAAGGCTATCGGTGTTATTCACCCGATTTACATCGATATTTGGTGTCCGATGATGTGACATTCTTTGAATCCACTCCTTATTTTGGTCCGTCTCAATTGTCTGTGGTTGATCGTGAGTCACGTATTGATGAGTTACTCACTTATACTAATCTGGAATTGATCTCATCTCCTTCCGTAGTTCCCGATATAACCTCTCGTCCTTCAGTCACCTGCGTGTACACTCGGCGTCCTCGCGATCATGTCATGGATTTATCATCAGAGGAAATAACCCCAGAATCAGAGTCCATGTAACTGATCTCTTGCCATCGGTCAGACGTGCCCATCGCCCTTCGAAAAGGTAAACGTGCTTGTACTCACCCAATTGCCTCTCGTGTCTCTTATAACCATTAATCTCATTCTGCACGCGCCTTTATCGCCTCCCTTGATTCTGTTGCTACTCCTAAAACTGTGGTTGAGGCTTCGTCTCATAGTGGTTGGAAGGCTGCTATGGAAGAGGAAATGGAGGCTCTTAAAAATAACGAAACTTGGGATTTGGTTTTTCTTCCGGAAGGGAAGAGGGCTATTGGCCGTAAATGGGTGTTTGTTGTCAAAATGAATCCCGATTCAGAGCCGAAGGGTATGCTCAGTTGTATGGGATTGATTACACTGATACGTTCTCACCGGTTGCCAAGCTAACCTCTATTCGAATCCTCTCTTTGGCGACTTCTAATCACTGGCCATTATATCAGTTCGATGTGAAGAATGCTTTTCTTCACGGTGATCTAGAGGAAGACGTTTATATGGAGCAACCAACCGGTGCTCAAGGGGAGTCCGGTAAGGTGTGCAAGCTAAGGAAGTCTTTGTATGGCTTGAAACAGTCTCCTCGAGCTTGGTTTGGAAAGTTTAGTGAGGTAATGCTTGCTTTCGGGTTGCGAAGAAGTGCATGTGACAACACATTATTTTTTCAACGGAGTGATGGTGGTTATATTCTCGTGGTTGTATATGTTGATGACATTGTGATCACGTGGAGTGATGCAAAGGGAATTGATGAGCGCAAGACGAGCATTGGAACCAAGTTTGAAACAAAAATTTTGGGTACTTTGAAATACTTTCTTGGGATTGAAGTGACTCGATCCAAGAAAGGGATACTCATTTCACAAAGAAAGTATGTCCTTGATTTACTTGAGGAAGCAGGGTTACTTGAAACGTACGATACACCAATGGATCCGAATATCAAACTTGTAGCCGGTGAAGGAGATAGGTTTGAAGATCCTGAAGAGTATCAAAGATTGCTTGGTAAGCTTAACTACCTTGTTGTGACTCGAAAGGACATTGCTTTTCCCGTAAATGTCGTAAGCCAATTTATGGCTAATCCAACTCTTACTCACCGGAACGCTTTGATTCGGATAGTGAAGTACTTGAAGGGGGCGCCCGTTAGAGGGGTCTTGTACACAGATCGAGGACATACACGTGTTGAGACCTTCACGGATGCTGATTGGGCTAGTTCACCGGAGGACATAAGGTCTACGACGGGGTATTGTGTGTTTGTAGGTGGAAACTTGGTCTCGTGGAGGAGCAAGAAACAAATTGTAGTGGCAAGGTGCAGAATCTTAGTATCGTGCGATGGGTGAGACTACCCAAAAACTCATGTGGGTACCACACTTCTTGAAAGAAATTGAATTTGAAGTGACTTTACCGATGAAGTTGTGGTGTGATAACCAAGCTGCCATGCATATTGCTAGCAACCCAATTTTCCACGAATGAACAAAACATATAGAGATCGATTGTCGCTTTATACGTGAGAAGATTCAGCAGGGACTTATTTCTACTTCATATGTTCGTACGGGAGAACAATTAGCTGATTTGTGCACTAAGAGTTTGAGTAGAGTAAGGGTAGATTATATTTGTAACAAGCTGGGCATGATAAATATATATGCTCCAGCTTGAAGGGGAGTGTTATGAATGTATGGACCTTTATGGTATTATAGTGAGTGTGAGGTAAGAGTTGTAAATGCGTGTGTGTGGTAGTATATGAAGTATAATATGGTTTGATAAGAAGTAAGAAAGAAATATAGGTTACACCCTTTTCTCAAACCATTATTGTTCTTGTTCCTTGATGCTAAATCAAACTTAGGATGTCTAAGTTATCCTAAAAGTAAGAGTTAAATATCTCCACTTATTGTTTTTGGTTTGTTGAATTTTTTTATTGTCTTGGTCTAGGATTCTCTTTTCTAATTTTTGCCTTCTTGGCTTAAGTAGATCTCTGGTTCGCCTTCTTTTTGTACCTTTTCTCTCTTATACGTATACAAATACATGTACCATTTGACAATGATAAAAGGTAGTCAACTTTTAAAATGGTTTTAACATTTCCGGAGCATGACATAGAAGGTCAAGGCCATTTATAACGGATACATTCAAATGGAAAATTAGCTAAATCACGTTACTACAATCCAGCATTTGGAATATTTGATTGAAGCAGATAGATTCTTTAAAAGAGAGCACAACATGACCAACAATAGAAGAGTCCCTCTTCGACATGGCTCTTGGCTTGTGAGACGTGCCGAATTAAATTAGCAATACTTAGAAAGTAGGATGCTTTCTGTGTATTACAATAGCTCCATTACGGCTTTAAGTTTATAGAGGTTTTATAAAGCTGATACGTCGTTATCAAGAAAGCAGCAGCAGATCATTTAAATCTACTAAAGAAATACAGGGCCTTTCTCATGTTAACAACAAAAACACCGGAAAAAGAAAGAATATGGGTCCATGGGAAACAATTTTGTCTAAGTTTCGTACCATTGAATAGTAAGAATAACCTGTTTATCAGATTCGCGTCATCTAAATTCACTCCAGACGACTTCTTCAAAAGTTCCTCTCCTTTCTTAACAACGGGCTCTTGACTAAAAGAAAGCAATCATTAAAGATACTTGGTGATTGTGAAAATTCGATATGCACTAGATGATATAAGATATACATGGAATATATTACTCCATACCTAAATGAGTGTACTATTTTGATTTTTTTGGTCAACTTAATGAAACTTTGACCAATATTTGGAAGATTGCCTAATTGTTGCGAATTACTCCCTCCGTTTCATTTTAAGTGTCCGGTATTCCATTTGGGAAGTTACAAAAAAAATGTCCACTTTCCGTTTATGGTATAGAAAGCATGAATTGTGTCCACTCATTTACCTCTAATTCATTTGTGTCCACACGTTTTGACTTGCATTAATCTATGTGCAAATAGTAACATGGCACTTCAAATGAAACGGAGGGAGTAATAAAAAATGGCAACAAACTTTACTTTTCTTAAATATTGTTCAGATAGGTAGGGAATAATTAAATTGAAACAGAGGGAGTAATTTTTAAAATGTATTAGGTTGACTTATCAAAAATGAAACAAGACACTCATTTAGGAACGGAGGGAGTAGCTTCTAAGCTATTGGCAACAAGGAAGTAGCAAGTACCTGTCTGCACATGCAGCGACATACAGCGGGTAGACAAGTTCAGGTGTCAGGTCCATGGCCTCAATAACATTCAGCACACCTAACTACATAAAAAGTATAATGTGATAAAAGTTGGAACAAAATAATGAGGAATCCAAGAGTGGCATGGAGACGGTACGGCCATATTAACATAGTATTACACAAGTTTAGAAGATATGAGGAAATTCTAGATTTACACCGACCTCACCTTTCTAACCAAAAGCTCCTCACTTTTTAAAGGATGCTTCCCCGTTACACGGGCACTTTGAGTGATCGAAAGCCCAGGTGGGGATCCTCCACTGCGAGTATAAAATGTGTCATTATCATTTCAATATGAAAAGGTATTCATAGATTGAATAAAATTGCAACAGTAAACTAGATCCAGACCTCTGGAATGATGGTTGATATAAAACAGTATGAAGGCAAAATTCAAGAAATATTTCTCTGCCTTCGTTACCACAAGTTGATCTATACTTGGCTGCAGCTTCATCGTTAATTTGCTTTGAATAACATTCCCCAAGCACCTAAGCCATGAAATGGAGAGAATAACACTATCAAAAGCGACTCCAGAGAGTCTGAATCTGGGTATGTGCTAGCATGGATGCATAGTATGTGTAATACACAAGGAATATATAGTAGAAAAGCTAAACCAACAATCGCACATTATATAATACATGCAAGATAATAAACAAAACATACCTTTGAAGTGATTCTCAAGACTATCTCTTGGTGCTGAGGAGGAAGCTTAGAGATACTATCCACAAGGGTAGGAGCCAATTTTTCCTTTTCCTACAGATAAGCTTTTCGATTCAATACCTATTACAAACAAAATCTTACAAAAAACAGTCATACAAGCCAAGCGATGGCAATTTCTAGTCAGACTTTAATTCACTAAGCAATACATACAGACCTCTTTACCCGCACGTTCAAAAGCCATCTCGATATACACAATGCAAAAGTTTCTAACCATTGAAGCAGAATTAGTTTCCATATACAGCCTCCATAAATCTTCCAATGGGAGGGCAATCTCTTGCTGGTGTTTTACTCTTTTGTTCACATGGCTCAGGATCTCAATGACCTATCAGGAGAAGGACAAATTAAGCTACCTCTTAAGGTCAAGTAATCATCAGTTCTCAAGAATATCTCAATTGCACAGAAAAAAGGAAAGTGGAAATCGGCAGCTATATGGACTGAATATTGGACAAACATAAACAAAAAAATGAACATAATGCTAAAGGTTTATAGATACTCCAACTAGTATATCTTAGTTCGATGCTATAAACTATGTAAGATCATTATTCATCCAGCAAAGCACTTGCAGAAGACGACAATCAGAGTGATTCTATATTCTCTAAATAAATCTCTAAATTGATTGCATACAATCATGCCATGCATATTTTAAGTCCTTTATTCAGAATTACTTTAGGTTGAATCAATTTCTAGTGTATTAGGTGATGCCGTGATGGTGGAAGCGAACAGAATGAAGAAAGGAACTAGCAAAAGATGGAACAAGAACCAACAATCGTAAGGCCAGCTTGTGATTGTCTTGCGACTCTTGCAATACCAAATATCTAACAAGAGATTTCTTTGAACAGTAGCGTGATGTGTAAACGATCACCAAATTGATGGGGCAAGGTTCCCAAGTATAATTTATTTGGATGGCTAATGAAACAAGGTTAGCCTGGATTCCGCTGCATCGTCTCTCCAGCTGCATGATAAAGAGTTGGGCAAGGGCAAGACAGTGATGTTTCCTTTGCGGCAGTGAGCTGCAATGTGGGGTTTAAGTCGTGTATGGTGCATCAGAACCAAGAGGAATTCTAAAATACTGCAAGATAAGGAGGTGTCTTGGAACCTTTATTTATACAAAGCAGTTTAAATGGTGTCTTTTAGGGTTTGGTTAAAAGCACCACTTGAGGAGTACCTATCTCTAATTAACAGCAATTGCTTTAATCATTCACTTCATTTTTTTCTTCTCATTTTTCTCTGTTTGCTGTCCTTTCGATTTTCTGTTTTGATGGACTTCTCCTTCACCCGTCAATGCATTTTCTTATTCTCTAATATATATTTTTATATATATATATATATATATCCAACAAGCAAAATTTTTTAAGAAAATCAACTAAGATACAACAAAAATATACTAAGATACAACAGATTCGTAAAATAAAACAAAATAACTAAGATACGATAAATTAAAGAAGATACAACAAAAATTGTACGATGTTTGTGGTTTGTAGCTGATTAATGCATGTGTGTGTGTGTGCGTGTGTGCGTGTGGGTGTGGGTGTGGGTGTGGGTGTGGGTGTGGGTGTTCAAATGAGAACCTAAATAATCTAAGAACCGTGAGAACCACTATAATTTTTATGGACCACTATGATGCAAAATGAGCTTAATCAAATCTTCGTATTTCCTTATAGAAAAGACAACCAAAGACAAAATCAAAATATCGTGTGACAAACATGTTCTATGTTTTAGATTTTGTAAACTGTCATTTAATAACTTTTATAAATGCGCAATAACGAGTAAAGTTGTATAGATGTTTCGTCAACGTTTAATCAAAATAAATCCTGTTTCATTATAGAAAATTCAACCTAAGACAATCAAATAATTATTTAACATACATTTACTATGTTTCAATTCCGTAAGCTATCACTAACAACTTTAGTAAATTCGCAAGAATCAAGTAATTCAGTATAGATATTTGCTCAAACATTAATCAAGTTACAGTCAAAATAGGATTTTTTTTTTTTTTTTTTTTGGTTGCGGATGAATTGAAATGACTACTCATACCAAACAGGGAATCTGGAACACCAAGTTTAGTGAATTCGACTACTAATTGAACTAACGTCTAACTAAAATCATCGAGTTCAATGAGGAAAAGGCGGAAGGATCAGACCTTGTTCCGAACGGCGGTGGAGTTGGAAGAGAGGGAGGAAATGGAGAGGGGAAGAAGCTTGGAGAGCAAGTTCTGGAGCTTGGAGTCGTCGCATAGTGCCAGTCGAGTCAGCATACGATCCAACATTTCTACCTTCTCCTCATCGGTTCTCTCTGCCGGAGCTGACGACGACTGCGGTGCTGCTGCCATCTCTTGAATTTCTTCTATTTTTTTTTTTTTCCTCTTCTTTTCCTTTCTGCCAAGACAAACGGAAAAGAGAACGGTTTATGGCGTCTACTTGAGTCTATGGGGTTTATATAGGTGTAGGGCCAACCGGCGTTGCCCCCAATTAGAAAGTCAAAATTGGTTTATTTTGGTTCGAGGGATTATGAAACTTGTTGCTAAACTTTAAATTGAGGAGTGTGCACTATGGTTGTGTTTGGATGGATGATTTATTGATTTGGTTTTTGAGTTTTTGTAATGATTAAAATAAATAGTAAGAGAGATAGATAGAAAAACTGTGGGACTAATGAGAGAAAAAAGTTAAAAATCAAAAATCCTTGATGAAAAACATCCAGGAGAACACAACCATAGTGTATACAAATTCATGGCTTATGTTGCTTATGAATGTTATTTCCATGTTTTTAGGAAGAAATAAGCATGAAATGTATGGATAAAAATCTCAAATTATTAAATAACTTTTTGGATTTTTTTCATACACAAATGAATAATTTGAGCTAATTAAATGGTATATTATTCAGTTATAATATAAGTCACAGTTATAAAATGTTATTTCAGTAGAAGAATATTATCTAGATCACGATTCAAAAAAATGACTTAAAAATAGACACACTTTTAACTTATGTCACGGTAAAAATTCGTTACATGAAATATTTGTTATTGTTCACAATTTAAGTTAATTGTAATTAAAAATATCACTTAAGATCGTATAAAAAATAGTCGTAGCTGTTATAAGAACCGTTACGAAAAATTTAATTGAACATACAACACACTTATCGTCTAACGATCACTAACCGTAACACAAAAATCGTGACCTTTATTTTATGCCGCAGTGTACGGGTCTTATGATAATTTATGCCACAATCGCTAACATTTTGAATCGAAAACTATAGAAAAATCGTGATATATACTATTTATCACAAACAAAAAAAAAATATTAGCCGCGTTGTGATCTCGTGGTATAATATTTATGGATTGTTTCGATAGGACAATCGTAACAAAATCCTATTACTAGTATCGAAATATTGGTAATGTAAAATTCATTACCATTATCCTACCAATTTTTTGGTATTACAAAATTTTTATATCGAAAGTTCGGTAGGGTACAGTTTAGTAGTGGTACGTAATTATCAAATGTTGCAATAGTTACTGTTATTTATTTATTTTTTGGTTTGTAAAATCTACATGAATTGAAAATGATAGTATCAATCATGGAATACTTCAATGGAAACTATCATTTTGACCGGTATGAAATTATATCTTGGTTTGAGGAAATCATCTCACGACATCAATATATTCACTAGATCACTTTCAAAAGTGAATAGACCAGTTTTGCTCCGGAGTAAGTAGTGTATGAAGTTGGGAGCATATTAGCATAGTCAAAACATGGTTATGTATTATGAGCTTCTAATCAACTACCGGGAGCTTATATGAGTTGGTTTGACAGTTGTAATATACGAAATAATATTTTCGAGAAGTTAATATAGAAGGGGTACTTCTCTCTGTCAAGGCTATCTTATAAGCTTATAGATCCGGTAAGGCATGCCCAGATCCTCTAAAGAGTAGTTATTTTTCTAAAGTCATTGCTCAGGTAAGTACAAAATAATATTGAAAACCTTAATATATAAGACTACTTGCATATTTGGAGTTATATGCTAGATGCAACCTAGAATACTTAACAGCAACGACGATCGACAGTAATTATAAGTAAGTATTAGTAAAAGTTTAAGAAAAACTTATGATGAAAATTAAATTAAAAGTCCAATTTTGCAGTGATGTTAAAATTTTGAATAATTGAAAAAGACTCTGGTATATTTGAGAGTGCCTTTTTTGGCATTTTATTTAAAAAATTATTAAAAATTATTTATTAGGTTAGTTAAAAAAATAAAATGATTCTCTCATTTATCTACTCTTTTTGCATACTCATATACTCACATTTATATTTTACCAAACATCACATTAATTTACAGCCATCACTTATCTCTTTCTCTTTTTCTCTCAATCACCCGTGAGAACGCCTGGTCTTGCACCACCGAGATTATCGATTAATTAATCGGAGTTTCATGAATAAAATGCGTCATCGGGCGCATGTGATGAGAATTTTGGTAGCGTTGGATTTCTCTTAGCGACTGCTCAACTTTTTAGATAAATTGAGAATTGCCACCTCTGTTTCTTATTTAAAACTTCGGAAAAACAAGCGTTTAAATTCGTAGAGATTTCTAAGTCCGGGGGCTAAGTTACGAATCGGGAAGGTATAGTCACCAAATTCGCCCTTTCGGTCTCTAATAATGTTCTAGCATGCATTTCCCTAATGATTGGTCAGTTGGTTGATCACAGTTTTAAAAAGCTCCAAGGTGCATTGTCTCTTCATCATTTGTTGTATTTTGGAAGTGTAAGTAAATAATAATATATACTTGAGCATGTAAATAAAATAAATGAGTATATCATATACAAGAAAGGTTGAGAGTAATCCTCCTCCTAGTCTTGAAGGCTTCAAGGAAGACACTTTTTCTCATGTCATCCTTCGAGTAACATTGTCCAAATTATGAGGAGACTTGAAAATTATACTATCAATAGTGAATTTTTAATGTAGCACAAAAAAGCTTAAAAAATGAATATTATAAGAAAACAATACTTATGAATATATATGGAGGAATGAAGAAATTAAATAATGGTCGTAATCATTAGATCGGGCATGACATTTGTGTGTTCATCTTTTAAAACTTCAAAGAGAGAGAATCCTGATGAGAACCCAAGAACACATGTATTCATTCACATCTATGTCTGTTTGTGATAATTTTAAAAGAAATGAAGAAAGAAGAAGACTTTAATATAACCCCAAGATGAAATTTTACTCCATACCTTAAGGATCACACTTTAGATGTATAAAAATGTAAAACTTGTAAATAAATTCAAATATGAAATTTTAATCCTATAATTTGGAGATCCATTTGTATATATACAAGAAAAGACATGAAAAACTTAAATCAACTTAAAGCTGGGATAACAATCCTATATATTGAGAATCACACTATGTGTGCACCAATATATATATAATACATATATAGTCTATATATATACATATATATTATAAAAGAAAGAAAATAGTATATATCGGTATATATATATAAGAGAGAAATATAAAGACTTAAATCACTTCAAAGATGGAATATTAATACTACACCTAAAGTATTACACTATGTACAATAATATATAATATGTACATATAAATATATATAAGCAAAAAAAAAAGAACATAAAAGTAATTCAAAAATGGAATATTAATCCCACATCTTCGAGATTACCTTATATATAATATACATAGTGTATATATATAGTATAATAGAGGTTTTATTCCACTACAAACAATATTTTCGTACAAATCGTACCAGTTGTATTTTAGTACATTTTTATTGTATATTAGTTATATGTCTGTATTTTGTAAATAAAAAACCCAACTAAGATACAACAAAAATATACTAAAATACAATATGTTCGTAAATATACAACAAACTAAACTAAGATGCGAAGATACAACAAAAACGTAATAACATACAACATGGTCTTATTAAGATATAAAAAAATTAAGATACAATAAAATTAACGAATATACAACAAAAAAGTATTAAGATACAACAGTTCGCACACTCGTACGATATTTATGGTTTATAAATGATCATTTTTCTAATATAATATGTGTGTGTGTGTAAGCAAGAAATAAGAGAAGTACAAACATACCATTAAATGAGATTTGGCTCAAAAAATATGTATATCATATGAAAAATATACACATATTTTCCGCTTACTTTATTACCAAGTATTTAACACTATTTACATATAAATGAAGAAGAAGAAGTCTACAATAATAAAGGATATAAAATGAAACTCACTCTAAAGATTTTTGGATAAGATGAGGATGGATGATGGACACTCCTTTGTATTTAGATCTCTCTAAGGTCGTGTTCTCTTTTTTGATTTTTGATTTTTCTCTCTCATTTATTTCACACTTTTCTCTTTATCTCTTTCTTACTTGTTACCATAATTATTATAAAAATCCAAAAATCAAATCAATAAATCACCAATCCAAACGCAACTTAAGTGATTTATTTTAAAGTTAAAGACGAAAAGAGGAAAAAGAGAAGTTCAATCCAATGTGAACTCTCTCTAATATGTTATAAGTCTTACTACTCTTGAATATCACTTTTGATTTGGTTGGTGAATAAGTTCTTGAAGAAGGATTTTAAGGGCAAGTTGCATAAATGGTCTATGTACTAAACAAATATGTGGGAAAAAAAATTTAAAACTCAAAATAGCTTAATTTTGGTCCTTGTACTGAAAAAATAAAGTGCAATCGGTCATCAATTTTGATTTCGATCCAATTAAAATTGAAATAGAAATAAGCATACATGACACTTGCTAATGACATAAATAAAAACCTCAAATTCATTCATTTTTTTCGTCAAATTAACTTATTTTTTTCAATTTTTATAAGAAGAATAAGTAAAAAAACAGAGAAAATGAATGAATCTGATATTTACTGTCCCGTCATTAGCAAGTACCATGCATTTTTATTTATATTTCAAACTTAATTGGATCGAAATTAGATTTTAGGACCAATTACACTAAATTTTTTCAGAATAAGGATCAAAATTGAGCAATCTTGAGTTTAAAGACTTTTTCAAATATTGTTTTTGTTCAGCGATCATTTCTGCAATCTGCCCAAATTTTGATGGAGAAAAACTCGTGAGTGGTAAGATCAAGTGTTTATATATGGAGGAAAGAAAGTGGTTAATCTCTGAATGAGTTAAATATCAAATTGTTGAATAGTGGAAATCTCAAGCGAATATGAATATGAGACAAATGTGAAGTGTTTAGGAATCTTTTAGGAGTAAAAATAAGTGGTTGGATCTTTAAGGGGGTAAAAGAGAGGTGGTTGAATGGTATAAATGAGGAGGGTATTTATAGGTGGAGGAGTGTCCAACTTTCGTGAATTATTCAAAATATCCAAAGTGCCATTGGGACAATATGGTTTACCTTTTTGTCCTTGAAAAAATAATAAAAAATCATTGAGCAGCTTAAATGGTACCGCTACGGCACAGTTGTGCTTGCGATTTTGGCTTTAAACAAAATAAAAAGGGGTACAATCTATTGTCCAATGCTCACTAAAGTTGAATTCACTTCATTCATTTAATGTACATTTTTTGGACTTCTCTTCCCCTCCATCTCCCATATTTTGCATGGTATGTGTCTCTCTTGGGAGACTTGATAGAATAATTATTTTTGTGTAAAAGTCATATTTTTTTCTCTTAATCCTTGATTCATCTTACAAAATAAAATGTTACACGACATTAAATATATACAAATACAACATATGCCATGTTGTTTTATACCAATATTTAAATGACAATGTCACTCGAGTTAAATTAAACTAGACAAATCTTTAGTAAAATATTTTATTTATAAGGGTTTAAAAATGGGGCGTCTACACCATCATGTAAATTTTTAAAATTTAAAGTATAAAATTATAAAAGTCTTACAAAACTAAACCCACGCAAAATAAACATACAACATAAACTAAAACAAAAATAAAATAAAAAATTATCCTTCCAACTGCATATTTATTTGAAAAAATATAGTTAGATGAAAAATACTACTATCCACACATAAGTAGTGTATTTGTAGAGTTTTTCTTTCCAACCTCTTTTTGGGGCAAAAGTGAAAAATAAAAAATTATCACTTTTGATAATAAACTCAAATGCTTTGAAAACTTCATGCTCCATTAGATATGCTTGACATTTATTATTGAATGAAAAAAAATATGAAATTAATATAGCAATTTACTCATGATTATTTCACAATTTGTAGATCGTATTATTAGTTAGTAGAGGATGTTAATTTATACCGTCAAATCACAATTTAATTCCTAACCAACCCACATTCGGTAGTTTGATTTGTAGCTCAAATAATTTTATTTAATTTACAATTTTATCCCCTAAATCACAGTTTCAAATCGTTAAATTGGGCCATCAAAGTTTTAAATCTCCCGATTCATCATTAATATATATTTGTGTTAACAATTAAGTGCTAGTTTAAGAGATAATTAAAAATACACTACTCAATTATAATTTAAATTTAGAATTTTCCTCGATGTGTTTGTTTCTTCATTAATAATTCAAAATTTAGTAGAGACGGTGGAACAATCGATAAATTATCAAAAAATTTAGTTAAAAGCTCTTTAACTACATCCCACTGTAATAGTTTTGTTAGTAGTTATGTGAAAATATGTTTTTCGACTTGTTTTGTTCATTGGGTTCATCTAAATTCAATTTGTCTAATTTGTGTTTATGTACGTTTAGACGAGACTAGACTTTGAAGAGTTTATGCTTCATGGTCATGGACCTAGACCGGACTTTATAGCATTAAAAGTTTAAATAGTTCAATCTGGTTTGTTAATATAATTTTTACGATATGATCTTTTTTAAATAGTAACAAAAAAAATATTTTTGAATAGTTGTTCCCTAATATTTTACGGGATTGCTATTCTTTATTTCCCTTATATTTGATACAATTACAATTTGTTTCATTTACTCCCAATTTCAAATAAAATTATAAAAGTAGGTTAATTCAATAGTTTTGACACGTAAAAAAAACACAACATCCTTGGCAAATGTTTTTTTTAAAAACTACATTTTATGCCAGTGAAAAAGAGTATTGATTGCCATTTTAATTGATGTAATGAAACAACTTGAATTATTTGTTTAATATTTTTAAAAACTACATATTTAATGATAGGTCCATTACGGTTTGAGTTTCGAGTCTATCTAAAGTTTATATGAGTCCGTCCATAATCCAATTTGCCTGAAATCCGCTATATAAGACTTTGAAAAATAAATTATCTATAGTATAAATCCAAGTACTCTTTTACTATTCATTCAACTGTTCATTGACAACGACAACTCCAACAGTAACATTAATCCACATCTCAAGGGTACGTTCATTTTTTTACTTTTCATTGTTTTTTGTCTTTCACAATTTTTTTATTTTGATCATTTTTATGTTTTATTTTTGACAACTCTTTTAATTAAAAAATATTCTAATTAAAAATATATATAAATTAAAAAAATACCGTACCCTCGAGCACGGACATTTACTAGTGTGCATATACAAACTCTTAGTGAACTTAGGTCCGTGCACATCGCTACTAATAATAGCCACTAGCTAGCATATTGTAATGATGTCATTTTAACAACTTTTTTTAATAAGCTCTCTTCTTTTAATTTGATTGTCAAATTTGGATCCAATCACGTAAATGGAACAAACATATTGTGCTGGATCATTGTTAACTTATCAAATTAAATTTGAGAATTCAAATCAAACAATCATATGTTGGTACTTAAATTTTTATTTATATCTAAACTAAATTCAGTTTTTACACTATTCATAGTAGCGATAAATTGTACCTACTTTTTAAACCCTAAATTTATTCCTATTATGACCCATTTCTCCAAAATATTTTAATGTTAATAATATGATTAGTTTATTCAGTTCACAATTGATGATATTTTAGACTTGTCCATATATATATTAAGAAGTAATTTATATTAATAAATTTATACTTATTAAATAGTCTATTATTATTAAAAATAAAAGGACGTAAATGTCATGATAGTTGGGATAATGAAGGATGATTTAGGAAAATAAGGATAAATAAAACCTAAAAATCTAAAAATAACAAATATTCAATAACATTTTTTTCTATGAAAGTTAAACACATTTTTATTTGATAAAAGATTATCTATTGTGAATCGAACGAGTATTTCATAGAGATAAAAAAAGAAAAATAAAGTTTTTCAATAAAAAATGATGTTCACTAGATAAATTTTAAAAACATAATTTTTTATTACATACATATTATTTTTGTATATCACTATACCCACTTTCATATTTTATCAAAAAACATGTCAAATCACAACTACAGCTATCTCTCCTGCTATCTTCATTACTATCATGTAATTATTTACAATTTAAAGAAGAAATAAATAATTTAAAATTATATAAAAAATAAAATCAAAATAAAACAAAATAAAATAATTCTAAAAAGGGATCATCCAAACGCACCTAACATTGTTAAAGAATTTAAAATCCATAAACATACCCATGAAAAATTGGGTCATCGTGTAAGCAAAGTAGTGCAGTGACTGTGAGGGTTCAATCTCCAACATAAACCCCAACTTCAAGAATCCAAGTTAAAAAGTCGAAAAATTCAATTTAAAGAGGGAGAAGAGTGGAGAAATTAACCAACTGAGAAGCAACTGGGTTTCCCTCTCCTCGCTCCCACAAGAAAGTACAGTGTGTGTGTTAGAGAGAGAAAGAGATGGATTTTCAGGTGGTGGTTCTGGCCGGCGGCACTTCAAAGAAACTGGTTCCTCTTGTTTCGAAGGTCCCTATTTAAATTTGTGTTTATCTGTATTTGCATGTGTGTGTATATATGTATTGTATGCATCAGTTTTATTCAATGATGCTAATGTATAAGCAAAACCCCGCAGGAGGTTCCAAAATCGCTGCTTCCGGTGGCGAACCGGCCTGTTCTCTCTTACGTTCTGGAGCTTTTGGAGCAGAGTAATCTCAAGGATCTCATTGTTGTACGTGCACCCACCCACCCCAATTGATAAAGAACCTACTACATATAAAAAAGAAAACCCACTTTCCAAATGGACACTTTTCCTATTCATTAATCTATCACTTGGCTTGGATTTTCATTTTGATTTGATTTGATTTGATTTGCAGGTTGTGGAAGGGGAAGATGCTGCTCTTCTCGTGGGTGGTTGGATTTCATCCTCTTATGTCGATCGCCTCCATGTGGAGGTTATTATTCCCGGACCCTTAACCTACTAACTAGCATTAGTTTTTTGAACATTCTTTAGCGTAAACTTTCTCTAAGATTTTGAATTTCTATGCTTAGAGTAATTACTTATTTATTAGAGCAAACTGCAGTTTATTAAATTTTATTTGTTTTTTTATTTGTTTTGTTTATTCTGTGAGATTTAACGAATGGGAGGGTGGGGGTGGTTCATGCTGTTTACGTTCCTCGAGCCCTTGGGTGAAGTTGAGTTATGGGACCAGGCCTATGACTTAGCAGGATTGGTTGGGAATAAGTGGTGTTTAGGGATGGTTTTAATGTGATCCAGGCACTCAATAAGGAATGAGAGGGAGGTGACGGTGAGTACGAGGGATTTGATGATTGGTTAGAGAATTTTACTTGTGGGTTATTGATATGTCTAATGGCCGGTTCACTTGGTCGGGTCGGTTCTTGGTGGCACTGGGTAGCTACTCATTGATAGATTCCTCTTTTCCAATTACAAGGAGGAAGCATTCCTTCAATTTAACGTGTTTTCAGGTTCTCCCGCTTTCTTTCCCATTTATCTCGAGTCTAGTTGTGTTTAGTGTGGGGCTTAGACGGTTGGCTCTCTTATGATAGTTTTCAAGGTGGACACATGTAGGATATAGTAGGTTTATTGCTAGTAATAGTTGGACACCTAGAAGAACTCTCACACAAACGAGAGAAGTGACAAATTCTTAATGGATTTGTCAATTTTCATCCTTTTTCTTCTTGTTCGTCGACTACGTAAGCTCCGCTTCTACGCCCCTTTCCCCTCATAGCCCCGACATTCAATGTGAAAAAGTGTACCCGCCTTGCGTTCTACGCATCATTAGAATTGGTCAAAGACAAGAAATCGAGACAGATAATGATATATATTATAATTAGAAAGAGATAGAGAGGGAGGGAGTGATTCGACCAACCAAGGAATCTATCCATGGGTACAGGATTGGAATACAATTTCAGCACTCCCTAGAGCAGACTAGGAGGTACAGTATCAATTATGACTGGTAATATTTCTTAATGCCCCAACACTTAATAGAACACTTGTTCCAGCGTAGGAGACTCTTAAATATGTACTCCCTCCATCCCACTTCAAGAATTTCACTTTCCTTTTTGGGTTGTCCCACTTGAAGAGTGACATTTTCCTTTTAAATCATGCAATTTGACAAGATTACTCCCGCTTTTTGAGAAGAATAAATGGGGGCCTTATATGAAGAGGCATTTAAGATAATTTTCATGTTTTCAACCCCTTTCCTAATTTCCATGTATAGTCAAAGTGAAACTCTTGAAGTGGGACAGAGTCATGGAGGGATCACTAGGCTTCTCGATATATCAAGACAGGTGGGACCGATGAATTAATAATAAACTATGAAAAGCCCATATCTAATTGATAAGAGACCTTTCAGAAGTCTGCACACAATTCTCTTTTGTTATCCAAGCGTAAACCAATGTTGAAAAGTAATCCAGATCTTTCTATCCAAATATAGCACACTATGGCTTCGACGTTTGAGTCAGCGAAGTTATTACATTCAAGTTACTTGGAAATAGAACCCTTGACTGTTTGGTTAGCCACTTCCCTTCTGGTATTGACTTTAGTAGGTCTTTTGATGTAGGATTTTAGTGGTAGGAGAAGTTCTCCTTAGAATGATATTCAATAGGTCCTGTTGAGGGAACCTTAATCGTAGTTAGCGGATCCTTTCAGTTGAAAGAAATATGTCTTTACTGTAAGTGTTACTGAAATAAGAATACTGTGATGAATGAGGTGATTAAGTTTTGGATGTATATATGAGACAACTCGAAATGGCTTGTTGTGCGTTCCAGCATTCCGCTGCCATTTCCTCTCTCTAGTTCCTTTTGAAATATATGGACCCTTTCGAAGATAAGAGCGTGTGTTTGGTCTATTGTTCATGGTAAACTCAATACTACGATTACAAGCAACCGAGATGTCGCAAAAGTCAAGATATGTGTGTTATCTGTGTGCAGGTGATTGAGACGTTTTTTGCCTCATTTTCCATCATAAACTGGCTTGTTTTTTGTGAGGTCATATTTTTTCAGTGTTCCTTGAGCCTTGGGCCAGTCTCGTATCGTGGAGGACTTAAAATGAAGGGGTTTTGTAGAAGGTAAAGAGAAAATAACATTGTGGAACTGCTCTATTTTTGCCATTCTATGGACCAAAGGAACTCTAGGATTTTCAAAAGCTAGAGGTTATTTTCAAATCTGCTGTGGGGTTGTGCCCGGGCTCTGTTTTGGCTAAGGCTTTTGGGATATTTAAAGGTATTACGTTGACTGAACTGATGAGAGATTGATGGGCTGCTCTTGAATGTTATTTGTGCTGATTCTTGTATGCGTGTGTTTGTGTTAGTTGGTTCCGTACTGGTGGATATCTTATCCACCAATGCTTTTACTTCTTTCTAATGAAATCTCTTTTCTTCAAAAAATACATGTGGTAATGAAACTATAATTTAGGAAACTTGGAATGTACCCAGTACCCAGACAGCATAGAAGTTGCTCGTGTTGGTTTTGGCTCATTCTTGCTCAAGATCATATCGCTTATCAACAAGATTGTGATATGTAGGGAAAGGCCAAAACTAACATTAATGTCAACCATTATATGAGTGATCGTTGTTGAAGCTTGTATTGCACCAAAATGAGGGACCAAATAGAATTTATGTAGTTGACAGCAGATGATAGGGACCAGGTTGAATCGAGGCTTTGGATTTTTAAAAATAATAAGATGGTTAGTTTTAGACAAGATTTACAGGTTTTACTTAAAAATGTGAATTGTGGTGGTTCAAAGTCAGGTTCTCTGATCCAAATGGCAGTGTTGGACTGCTCATAATTAACAAGAGACAATTTTGATTATTTTGTGCATTTGTGCCTAGGTTGTGTCATTGAAATATAAACCTAGATTTTAAATTCCACTTACATCTGTTACATTTTCTCTTTGTAAAGCTGAATGAACTCAATACGAAGGGAATTTCCTTGTGACGGAGTAGAACTTATCCTTTTTTCCGTTCTTTCTTCACTCTAGGAAAACTCAAATTTATTGTTGATTTAAGCAGGCTGTAGTTCACACTTATCAGACTGCCACTTAAAACTATGACCATATGCTTTGTACATCTCATTTCGAATCCTATTCTTTTAGCCTGAAATACTGTCAATGTTTTACTATCCTCATCGTCATCCTTGTGTTTGTGCATATCCCTTTTATAGAAGTTGTTAAACAGAAAAGGGTCAGAACAGGACCATATGTGGGGGTTTCCCTTTTCAAGAGCACACTATAATTATGATTAGTTCAATGGTTCAAAGTAATTTTAAGTTTTAGCTTTGTAGGTTGCTGCAGTTCCTGAGGAGGTTGGAACCGCTGGTGCTCTTCGGGCCATTGCTCACCACCTGACTGCAACTGACATCTTGGTCAGACTCGACATGTCGTATCATTTAAATATTGCTAACATTCTCTACTACAACCGCTAATTATATATATTTATTGTCATTCTTATTCTTAGTTTTTGAGCCTATCAGGTTGTGAGTGGGGATCTAGTATGTGATATATCCCCAGGGGCAGTTGCGGCTGCTCATAGAAGACATGATGCAGTAGTAACTGCAATGTTTTGCTTTGCTCCTGTCGGTGGATCACCAGAGTCAGGTTCCTCTAGTGGAAAGGACAAGGCGAAGAAACCAGGACGTTACAATATTGTAGGACTGGATCCTACAGAACAATTTCTCTTACATATAGCAGCTGGTTAGATCATTCAAATAAAAGCATTTATTGTGGTCTCTATGCAACCTAAAACATACCCTTACATAGCATGTCATATGACAGGTGCTGAAATCGAAAAAGATATTCGAGTTCAGAAGAGCATCCTCCGTGCAGTGGGCCAGGTAATGATTTTTATCTGCAGTCTTGGGAAAATTCTTCTCTTCAAATCACCAAGATGAGATTTTTTTTCCTTTTTGTTTCTCTGGATCTGTTCATGGCGTTATCTTGAACCGGATTTTACTTCTACGCTTTTAGATGAGTTGGTAATTGAACTTGATCATGTTAAGCTGTTATATAGGACCAAACCCTTGATATGCATTTCACTGCACTTGACCCCAGTTAGGGTTTCTTGGAACTACATCTTTGTTTTTACCTAAAGTTTATTAATTTCTCAATGAGCTTTTTGTATTGACTGCCAATTCAAATGCATCCTTAGGCTTTGCTACCCAGACCCTTCCTTTTTTGGCCAGATGTCAATGGTGACACCACACAATCTGGGTGTCTTCAAATGGAAAGGGGGTACTGCATTCTACAAATAGATCTGGAGTATGGTGGTTATATGAATGTAGATCTATGAAGGCCGGTGGAATTAGTTTACGGGGAAGTGGCATATCAGGAGAAATCAGCAACATGATAAAGCAGAATACACGATAGTGTGGCCGAAGCTGGAACTCTGGTGACGGCTGCCAGAGATGGAGATGATGAAGTTTGAGCTTGTTCGACTCCATCACAGCTTTATTATTCCCTTGTTAGCTTGTGTTGTGAACGAAACCAGAGGGTTATGTGGTTAAGATTAGACAATTGGATTGGGCCTCCCTGGGTGTTCCAGAATTTAAATATAGAAGGTTAAAAAGTCAAGTCGGCTGCTGAATGTGTGGCACATACATTGCATGTGGACTATTAAAGTGCCAATAATTAAGCTCACAAGCTCACCCTTTAACTGCTCGGATGCAAGTGGCACGGCATTCCATTCCTGCAGTTTACATACTTCCCCACCCTTTAAAGCCTTGCAACATTGTGAAAATATGTTGAACTAATAGCTTTTCTCACAATGTGTCAATCTGGTCCGCAAGACGTAAGCAGGATTTTAAGTGTCATCAGGATATCGAGCAATTGAGATCTCACGTCTCGGGCCTTTCTCAACCCTTTTACTTACAGCAAATGATCACTACACCAGTCTCCTTGGTACTTATTAGCTTTCCATTGCTGGTAGACATTAAAGTAATGTTAAATGGTTCGACTCCGGCACAAAGATTTTTTTTCGGTATATGATCTTTCGAAAATGTTGATGGAGGAGTCTCGATAGATCCTTCTTTCGAAAGCTATTCCCCCGGCTTAGACTAATGAGCAGATCTGATCACCCTTTCTTTGCTTCTGCCTCGGCAGGCAAAGCCATACAAATCCATAAGAGAGAGTCCGGTTAGATATAGGAGTTAGTCGCTTGACTGGCAAGAATTCGCTTGTCGGAGGACTTTTGTGGGTGAGCTGTGATATGTTTTGAAACCATATGCTATAGCTCGAGTTCCAAGATTCTATATTACACGTCATTTGAGAGTATTTATGAGAGATGACACAGCCAAGCCCATATCCTGACTTGGGGAATCCTTCAAAGTGGCGGAGCCAATTGATTCAAATTTGAATTATTGAATAATCGAAGAATAGACAAATGGAAGATCCTCTTCATAATATTCTCATTCCGAGTGTGCGATAATGGATTTTCCAAGTAGCTCTTTAGGGTGAAGCTCATATAAAGTCGTACTGTGAAAAAATGGGACCAGAGAGGCTAGTGAATCAGAAATCTTTGTATGGAATTCCTATAACCTTGGCTTCTAGGCTTGGTGACAGGCTTCGAAGTGAACTTTTTGGAATCTAAAAAAAAAGACGGAGAGGTGGGCGGCTTTTGGGATCGGCAGATCATTTTGCTGGCATCTCGCATGCACGCCCCTGTTCGATTGCCGCTTGTCGCCGACATAATTGACCCCCGCCTTCCAAATCCGTTCGATTAGGAAAAAAAACACGGCTGAGATGAGAGGTGAAGGTTGTATAGGCGCCCTGGTATTTTTGCAGTTATGAGGAAACACGAGGGAAATTTTATCATTTGAAACGTAGGTATATAATTTATGTTTCTAGCTTTATATCTCTTCCTTTGCGCTCGGTTCGTTGTCTCGTGCCTCTAGAGAGAGAGACAACAAAGTTCTCTTTGGTCTTCTTCGTTGTCGGCTTTAAGTGCGAACATAGGAGTTTCAATTTGGAACACTATTATACAAAGGTAAGAGTTGATTTTACGCTTTGCTTTTTGATTTGATTTCGCAATTTCATATTTTTTGTAATCGTTATGAATTGAGTTGTATATTTACTGATTTTACATTATGAACACATTGTTGATTCGATGCAATTACTGTTTCGAAAACAATTTCAATTCGAATTAAGTATTTTTACGAAAAAAGTGTTTTTTGATTCAATTTTTAGTTATATGTGTAGTAGCATTATAGTATCTTGATGTGAAACTTTAGGTATTTTGTTTTCTGATATGATTGATCATAATCTAGCTTCATTGTATCCAATATTTTATATTTTTAAAAGGATATTGATTATGATGTTTTGTACCGTATCCTGGTTTACTTATATTAACCGAGTTTTACATTATTTGTGAAAACTTCAGGTATTGTTTTGTGATAGTATGGAGGAGAATCAAGTATCTAGTTCAGATATTTTTGGATTTTAGATGCTTCGTTTTCGGTAAATTTTACTATTTGGTTAAGATGCAGTAATGTTGCTACTGCATCCTAGTTTATTTGTGTTAAAATTAGTTTTTACAGCATTTTCCTTTGTTGAGCATGTTATTGAATCTTTATTATTATTATTATTATTATTATTATTATTATTATTATTATTATTATTATTTTTGTGTTGTCGTTGGAAGTAATCACGAGGCAGAGGTTAATTGTTCAAGTTTTAATTATGAGAGCGTCGATGCTTTGTCAAAATCCTTTACATCACCGGGATATACTACATACTGGTGACTTATTTGCGATGATGAATTTAAACCGCGTGTTGGATAGTGTTTTCCAACATTTGAAGAAGGTTTTTATTTTTATGAATATGGTAGGATCTGTGGCTTTGATGTGCGTCGAAACACGACAAAAAGATCGATTGTCGGAAGAGTTTTATTGAGGTATTTCGTGTGCAACAGGGAAGGGTGTAGTAAAGGCAAAAGTAAGAGAATGGAAGATAATGATGGTGATGGCATTAAGTAAAGAAGAAAGAGCATGCACTCTAGATGCGGTTGTAATGCAAAGCCTGCACTAAAAGTTATTGGGTGACGAGGGTGTTTGTGTGTAGATTTTCAAAGAGCAGCATAAGCATAGGATGACTGACAAAACGTGAATATAACAAAGATACCGGACTTTGTCTAGTTTTAGACTAACGCACTCAATTTTGATGCGTAAAAGGTGAAAATAGACGCAGCTCGGGCTCATTGTTTGATGAAGGAGTTGGTTGGTGATTAATAAAATGTCGGACGGTCAGAGATTTTAGGAATTGGACTAGAGATATTAAACAATGTATGTAAGAGAAGGATACACATATTATATTGGGTAATTTTAAGGCAAAGAAGGAACAATACGATTCATTTTATTATGAGTACGAGGTAGATGATTTAAGTCATTTAATAAAGCTATTTTCGGCTGATAAGATCGGTCGTCGAAACTATGATGTTTTTGGAGAAGTAATATCATTTGATGCTACATTCGGCACAAATAAGTAAGCATTATTTTTAGTTTTATTATTTTTAATTCATAATTTGATTTATTGTTTTATTCTTACATTTTTAGTATGAATAGTTATTGGATGCTGATTTATCTAATTTCATTTTGCGGATTTCAATTGGATGCTGGAGCATTGGAAATCCACTGCATTTGGTTTTATTTTTTTGTGAAACAGTAGTAAATGTAGCAATTTTGCTACTGTTGTATTTTTTGATTTTTGTTGTCTTTTTTGATTTTTGTATGTCGGGTTGATGAGTGAGTTTTGTAATATTCATGAACATTGGTAGGTCTTTGTATCATTTTGTGGTGTGGATAATCATAGGAAATGCGTGACATTTACTGCTAACCTACTTTCAAGACAACCTACTTTCAAGACAGGACATTGTGCTTTACACGTGATTTTTTCTAGCTTTTGTAAAGGTTGTGAGACGAGAGCCACTATGCATAATTACATATCAGTGTCCTGCTATAAAGCAGTCTATCCCTGCTATTTTCACCCCGACAAGAGATCGTTGGTGTATGTAGCATATAATGTATAAGCTTCCGGCAAATGTATACTTTTCATTGTTTAGTTTTTATTTTCTTTGTTCTTTGTAATGCTCAGTTGTTGGATAAGATTAAAGTGTACATTTGGATGATAGCTTAGATTCGTCTGAGTTTCAAGAGGGCTGAAAATCTGTCATAGAAGAATTGAACTTGAAAGATAATGAGTGTTTGTCAAATACGAGAATCGAAGGTTTTGGATTCCAGCATATTTAGGGATGATCCAATGCTTAGGATATTGCGCATCACGTCATGGTCAGAAATGATCCACTGCTTGGGATATTGCGCATCACGTCATGATCAGAAAGCACAAATGCATTCTTTGGTGAGTACATGAGTTGTTATCGTACATGCTTGACAATCACTCATTATCTTTCAAGTTGAATTTTTCTATGACAGATTTTCAGCCCTTTTCAGACTCGGATGCCTCTAAGCGATCATCCCAAATGTAAACTTTAATCTTATCCAATATTCTTTGACCTGATACAAATATTAACAATAATCACTAAGATTCTATAAATCATTACAAAGAACGAAAAAAATAAAAACTAAACAATGAACAAGTATACATTCGCTGAAAGTTTATTCATTATATGTCACATGCATCAACGATGTCTTATCGAAGTGAAAGCCTCCTTCATAGGAGGACACCGGTTTGTAATTATGCACAATGACTCTCGCCCCATGGCCTTTACAAAAGCTTGAAAAACCCACATGTGATGCACAATGTCCTCTCTTGAAAGTAGGCCCGCAACAAATGTTACGCACTTCCTATGATTATACACACCACAAAATGGTACAAAGACCATATTGTACCTGACATTCACGAATATTATGAAACTCACTCATCAACCAGACATATGTTTCACAAAAAAATAAAACCCAGATGCAATGGAAACAATACTCTTGCATCTTATTGAAATCCAGCATCCACTAACTATTCATACTAAAAATGTAAAAAATAAATAATAAATCTAATCATGAATTAAAAATAATTAAACTTTAAAAAAAAGCGCACTTATTTGTGCCAAATGTAGCATCAAATGATATTACATCTCCAAAAATTTATAGTTTCGACGACCCATTGGATCAGCCCAAAATAACTTTGTTAAATGACATAAATCATTTACCTCGTACTCATAATTGGTCCTTTATCTTAAACTTATCCAATATAATCTGTGCATCCTTCTCTCCTATACCTTGTTTAATATCCCTAGTTCAATTCCTAAAATCTCTGACCGTTGTCCAAACATTTTGATAATCACCAACAAACTCCTTCGTCAAACTATGTGCTCGTGCTGTGCCTATTTTCACCTTCGACTCATCAAAAACAAAGCTCTTATGCCCCAATGACATTTTCCTACTGGATTTTAAAAACTGCCTCTCATCTTTTTCAGTCGTCCTGGGCTGCTCTTTGAAAATATACACACACAAACACCCTCGTCACCAAAAACTATAGTGCAAGCTTTGCATTACAACCGTATCTAGAGTGCACACGCTTTCTTCTTTTCTTAATGCCATCGCCACCATTATCTTCCGTGCTCTTACTTTTGCCTTTACTAAACCCTTCCCTGTTGCACACGAAATGCCTCAATAAAACTCGTCCGTGACTGGATATTTTTACTGTGTTTCGACGCACATCAAAGCTACACATCCTACCATATACTTCATAAAAATAAAAACCTTCTTCAAATGTTGGAAAACACTGCCCAACATTGCGGCTTAAATTCGTCAGCACAAATATGTACCCAATATGTAGTACATCCCAGTGATGTAGAGGATTTTGACGAAGAATCGTCGCTTTCGTAATTACAACTTGAACAACTAACATCTGCCTCATGATTACTTCCAACGACTACAAAAAATAAATAAATAATAATATTAAAGATTCAATAACATCGCTCAACAAAGAAAAATGCTGTAATTTTTACATAAATAAACTAGGATGCAGTAGCAACATTGATGCATCTTGACCGAATAGTAAAATTAATCGAAAACTAAGCATCTAAAATCCAAAAATACATGAGCTAGAAGCTTGATTCTCCTCTATACTATTACAAAACAATACTTGAAGTTTCACAAATAATGTAAAACTCAGTTAATATAAGTAAACAAAAAGTCATAATCCATATCCTTTTAAAAATAAAAAAAATGAAGCTAGAATCTCTAGATTTTAATCAATCATATCAGAAAACAAAATGCCTAAAGTTTCACATCAAGATACTATATTACACGTATAACTAAAAATTGAATCAAAAAACACATTTTTTCGCAAAAATACATAATTCGAATCGAAATTGTTTTCGAAATAGTAATTGCATCGAATCAACAATGTGTTGAGATTAATTAAATCAACAACAAATGTAAAGTCGGTAAATACACGACTCAATTCAATAACGATTACAAAAAAATATGAAATTGCGAAATCAAATAGAAAAGCAAAGCGTAAAATCAATTCTTAACTCTGTATAATAGCCCTTGCGCATGTGTATGAACGCAAGAAATAGTTGACTGAAGATTAGATCGAGGACAAAAAAGAGTGGGAGAGAATGAACTGAAAAACAAAAGAGTTTTTGCAATACTTAATAAAGTCTCTCATCTAGGAGCAATAACCGGTCCGAAATTAGGTGTAGTTGTATCACAAGCTCATGTTTCTACGATCTCAATTACGGATCTCTACATGCAATTCGTTGAATTCTTTTAGTTCGGGAAGAGCGGATGGAAAGAAGAGGCCTTTGCCATTGAGGTTCGTCCATGCCTAGTCCCAATGGACAAACCTTCGATTTGCCCCTAGCTCTAGTTTCCACCCTCCGCAGTTGTGAGCATGAGCGCATAACAAGGATTAATCCTTATAAAGAAGCCAAGAGAAGATAAACTAGAGCATAACAGAGTGCAAACCCACTCGAGAGAGCCTAAGGAGTTGAAAAGAGGCCTTCCTTATCTCAACTCAAACCCGGTGATTCACTACCGAAGTGAAGAAAAGGCTGGATCAAGAAACGGGGGTACTATGAGCCCTTTACCCCAGCGAAGACGCTGGGCTAAAGGGATCCAGGGCCCAACTATTCATTTTTGTCTTTTGAAAATATAATACCTAGTGACTTATAAGGATATGACTAATAAAGCAATTCCATGTACTAGTTGTGGGTTTTGGATGCACTTAATAAATGTTGGGACCTTATCTGATCTTGCTTGGAAAATAATTGAGTTTCCTTGGACCCACCACTTGCTAAGATGCTGCTGATGAGTTGAACAGTTGGAATGCTTAAATGAGATATCTCACCATCGTGTCAATGCTTTCTGTGCGTGAGTGTTTTTTAGGCCCAAAGATAGGGCAGAGAGCGAGAGAAAAATTCTTTTTCGAACCATTTAACCAACTTTAATGTCTACTAGCAATGAAAAGCTAACCAATATAAAGGAGACATGTGTAGTGATCATTTTCTGCAAGTAAAAGGGTTGAGAAAGGCCCGAGACATGAGATCCTAATTGCTAGATATCCTGATGAGAGCTTCCTGCCTACCTTTTGCAGTGCAGACCAGACTGGGACATCGTGAGAAAAGCTATTAGTTCAGCATATTTTCAGAATGCTGCAAGGCTTAAAGGGGTGGTGGAGTATGTAAACCGCAGGAATGGAATGCCGTGCCACTTGCATCCGAATAGTTGGGCATTGGATCCTTTCGGCCTTGCGTCTTCGCTAGGGCCCTGCCTCCACTCCATATGTGAAATGACAGTAATATTTGGAATAAGGATTCCCACTCCATACTTTAATATGGATACTTTTCTACCTTATACATGGATCCTAAAATTCGAAAAATACGGCACCGGATCCCTCTTGTCCGGGTAACATAGTCCTCAGGATTGCATAGTCCTCAGGATTCTAAAGACAATCTGCCTTGTTCTCAATTGGATAAACTGCCAAAAAAGTATGGAGAAGATGAAGAATTTAGCTTTTGGCACCCATCTATTTCTACCTTAGGCAGATTTCATACCAGGTAGAGGGTATTTCTTCTTGGATATTCTTTTTTCCCATATACTCAATGATCGAAGGTTGAACATTGCTAATCTCCTGTTTGGGTTCCTTGCAAGTGATCTTTTTGTTAAGCGTCGTGTTTGAAAACCTCTGGTTATTCTAGGCATTAATGATTGCTTCTCCCGTAGAATCCAGTGCATTCTCTGGTAATAGGTTTCTTAGGACAGCTATGGCTCATTGGTTCCAACAAAATCTAATGCTGTGGTTTGGGCATTGATTTTGGGTAGTTTATTGGCATAGGAAGTAAGTGAAGGAGAAAATGTGTATGTAGCAGTTCATGCAACCTTAGAAGGGGCTCACCGTTAGTTTTTGAGCCATAGGAGGTATGTTGGTGATGATGCAGTATGCACTAGAAGTAAAAATTCACTATGAGTTTAATTAACAGCTCAAACATTTCATATTTGCATTTGCTTGAAAATTTAATAGTATATTTGGAAACCCAAGTTTGATTGTGGAACAGCAGAACCAGTTTCTGGGCAATATACCATCTGCTGAAGAAATCTTTTCTGCTCTCTGTGGTCTGGATCCCAAGAGTGCCTGGGAATTGATGGTATTACGGGTTAATTCTTCAGGTTGTGCTGGGTTTCAGGAACTTTATGGTTCCACTTCATTATTTTCAGTATCCAGCAGAAACCTCTTCCTGGGCAAATGAGTATTCTAGACACTTCATGATAAGCTTTGAGGCTTGGAAGAGCAACTTAATCCTGGTTCTCTGACTAACACTGTTTGTTTGGAGGAAGTTGATCCATGTGAAAGGATGACGGGAGTTTATACTCAGTTTAACCCTTCCGTCGGATTTGTGTTATCCTGTTCGTCCTGTATCTGCGCCACTCATCTAAATCACGGCAAACAGTGGTGTATATCCCGTGGCGTACATTTTCTGATGATTGTTAGCCAAGATTCATTTGTTGCTCTCGGGGACGCAAAGGGGTTTTTCGTAATTTTGAACTGTTTTGCTACTCTTATAATTTATTTTGTGATGTTCCTTCGATTCTGATAGAGAAGGAATGCTTCACTTGAATTAACTAGATTCTGTGAAATTCTCGCAAAATCACACGCTTATGGTTTGATCTTACTTGGGTCTTCTCATTTTTGTTCTGTGCCTAGATGGAAATTCGCGCTGATCTGATGGATGCTCATCTATATGCCTTCAAGAGGTTCAAATTTATCTCATTTTTCTATGTTGATGCTCTTCTTTCCTTATATTTTCATACTTCGCCTGTGTCTTCCTATTCTTACTTGGTTTTCTTACAGGGCAGTTTTGCAAGAAGTGCTTAGTCAAAAGCCGACTTTTAGAAGCTTAAAGCAAGATGTGCTACCTTATCTTGTTCGAAGCCAGCTGGTTGGTATATTAAGATACCTACTTTATCTCTATTACACCTTAAATCAGTCCCTGTTTTTGGAGTCCTCAGGTTTTTATTTGTTTGCATGATGCACCAGAGATCTGAGTTACCGTTGAATGGAGTACAAGCAGAAGAAAATGGGAACGAGAAGGATGCTTCAGATACCAATAAAGTAATGCTGTCCCAGCTTTTGGCCAATGCATCTACGCCAAGTTTTCATGAGCTCTATGCTTTGGGCCCTAATGGTTCTGCTCTTGTTTCAAGAAAAACCCATAGATGCTGTGCTTATATTGCTAGCAAGAGCAAGTATTGCGCACGCTTGAATTCCCTTCAAGAGTTCTGTGACATCAATCGAGATGTGAGTTTTTTCAGTTGAACTCTTCTTGTTGGTTTACGCTCTCTTTGGATTTTGATCTTGGATTCTGGGAGGAAAAAAAATTCCATTTTTGAAGGATGGAAAGTACAAGAGTACAACAGCTTGGGGTGCAGTGATAATCGAAAATAAAATATAGAAGATATAGAATCATAGATATGGCGAGGATACACCAATTTCAACTAGAAGTAATTATGTGTCCGTGCGAGTGTGTAAGACTTAGGCAAAATGAGCAGAGCAAGCTGAAGCAAGAGAAGAAACACAAGAGAACGACAAGGAGGGAGAATTAGTTGAACAATCTAAAAAATGTTTGGAAAAAAGTAAGGGGAAATTTAAGGAGGCTGGGTGAGTGATTGAGACGCAATGAGAATTGATAACAGAAAAAGGAAGAAGCAGAGGAAGAAATAGAGACCTAGATGAGGAAATATGCGAGTCTCAATTACAGGGAAATATCCATCATTTTTTTAAAATTCCATTCCTTAATCTTTGAGATGGTACATCACCTCACAAGTATTTATGGTTGTACCATGATCCCCATGTTTTTGAGAATGCAAAATTTTACTTTTTGACCGAATAGTATCTGAGACCGATATATGTATCTATGCTGAAAAAACTATTTGGTTACATGTGGGTACATACAGAGATCTATTTTACATGCCTGAAGCATATCGTCTTGCGTTTGTATTCAATATTGTCATGACTATCATAATCCTTCAGTTGAACAGAGAATGTTGTGTTTTAATACATGCCTTTATTTTACGGATGAGATGCTGATTTTTAAGCATGTCAGATCATAGGAGATGCGAGTCACCTGTCAGGATATTCGTTTTCTGCACAGAACAACATCATCGATCCCTCAGCAGTGCTTGGATCCAAAACCACTGTAAGGCATCCTACCTACCTACCTCCCTCGGTCCCTCTCTGTCTCGGTCTCTCTCTCTCTCTCTCTCTCTCTATATATATATATATATATATATATATATTTATAGGTAGTCACTCAAATGAGAACCTAAATATCGTAGGAACTATAGGAACCAAAGACACAATAACGAAAGTATTTACTGTGTTGGGAG
>JAOTQG010158518.1:0-29178 GCA_025631175.1 Iris virginica
TTAGTTCAATTCCGTTTCCTTTGCTGTGTAGTAATTGTTGCTATGTTCCGATTAATATAATATCAGAGACCTTCTTCTTCGTTTTACGATTGCAATTTGTTTGAATTGAGGGCTGTGACAGAAAACGATAAGGGGCTTATAATGGATTAGACTGTTGGGGCTGGGGACTAGACGGCAGCATGGGCAGTATGATAATTCAAGTTGATCCCTCTAATTTGGAAGATGTCCATTGGAATATTTGGGCCTTGACAAAGATATTAGGGTTTACATAGGGAAGTTCGTGAAACCCCAATCCCACCTGGGAGGAGTATGAAGGCTTATGCCGAATTGGATACTAGCTACCAAAAATTAGGGCTTATTGGATCACTGATAGGCAATGTTGATGATCCATTTCAAGTTGTTGAGCAAACAGGTGTTCAGACACGGGGAATTACATTACCAACTTAATAGAAAAGAATACGCTACCTTAGTAGATACTACATAATGTGTTGATAAACCAGAAATATTCACACCAGAAAAGAGGATCTCAATCATATCCCTTTTGCCTACAGGCTTATTAAGATTGGAGTATAATATGCTGTATAAATCAATAACTTCACTAGGAAGGGACAGATTTTCTGCACTTAATATTGCTTAACCACTCCCTACTAAACCAATATTATCAGAGACAGCTCTGACCCCTGTGGAAAAGTAAAAGAAGGAACCTTTAGTTTATTGTTGAGTGCAAATATCCCTTCTGTATATTAAATGTTTGTTGGATCTCCTAGTCATACAATATACTGGAACCAGTTAACTCAGATAGTAAATCAGATTCTCTAAAGAAGTACGTTGAAGAGCTTGAGGTTTTCTACGAATATATATGTAAATTCAAGTCGGTCTTAGTCCCAATTGATCACTTAGGGTTGAATCATTTTTCTTCATTCAGTTTGATCAGATGCAAGGCCATCAACATTAGTCACACTCCTTCATGTCTTTCTATACTTATCATTGTTCATGTTAGTAGTCCACGTTGTACATGACCAAACCATCTTACACATATTCTCAGTTTATTTCCTATCGTTGCAAATTTACGTGCTCATGAATTTGCTAATTTTAGATTATTCTTATTTGCATCACCACATATCCATCATAGCATTCTCTTTTCAGCAATACGAGCTTACATATAGAGGGGGAAAAGCCTTTAAGTAAATGAGGGAGATGAAGAAGAGAATTTTTGCTGTTGGTGTGCAGGGACGAAGCGACATTAGGGCCAAGGGGGTGCCCACCTTGACTTTTCAAAATGTTCTATATACCCCCTCTGTATTTACATACTAATGTTTCACCCCCTTACAAATTAGTGTATTGCCCCCCCCCCACCCCTCAAACTAAGTTTCTGGCTTCGTCCCTGTTAATGTGTATGATCATCCTCCTAAAACTCCCAAACGAAAAAAATATAATGGCACAATGGTGATGTGAATGGCACAAGTTCCTGCAGCTTTAGATATCTTCTCTACTATCACACACAAAAATTACATATGATGGATCAACAGTCATGGTCTCGTCCATTATTACTCCGGCTTTCTGCAAGGCGCTTTGGATATTTATTCATGTCACATGGAGATGAGAGTAATAAGCCAAATGTTGTAAAATGTATGAATGGAAAGGGATTCTGCAGTGCAGCAGGGCCTATGAGAAACAAGCAAAGGTCATTCAACACAATTTTGAGATCCACACCCAGTAAAATGAATGCTATCATCTGCTGCTAAAATCTCAAGATGAAAAGCAGTATCCATTAACCAATACAAGATTATAGTGCTATCAATCCCGTCACTTCGTACTCCTAAGAATCGTAGCTAAGTGCTTTAACAAACTTTCCTTAATCATCTTAATTAGTTCGTACTCCTAAGAATCGTAGCTAAGTGCTTTAACAAACTTTCCTTAATCATCTTAACAAGAAAATGCGTGATATACAACATAAACTACGTAATCTCCTGCAAATGTATTTGGAAGGAGACAACACATCATCCATATCCCATAATGTTTACTCTGGAATCGTAATTTGTCAGATTTTGATGTATCGCATTACGCACACTCTATCATAAATCACATACTGTATCGCCTCCTATACTATCAATACTAAGTCTCTATCCCTTCTTTTCTCGTCTAGCCAACTGGGAGAAACAAGAAACGGAAGGCTCATTCAAGTGGGACAGAGAGTAATAGGCATTTAGTTGTCCATCAATCCTAACGTTCTTGTCTTAATCTTAATAAGTTGAAAAATTATGCCAACTATAGACATATCATGCAAGTAAATTTAATGGTTGATCATTTATGGTGCTATTAATACCTTGAAGCCCATTGAACCTAAAGGAAATCAACTCATGGTTTTTTCGACATGGTAAATCATAAAGTTGTTACATGAATAAATTAGTAAAACTATGATAGCAAAGATTAACCAACCATTGCTGTTTAAGAGATCACATATTTTACTGGATAAAATTAGTAAATGATAAAGAGTAATTTTTAAGCGTGTACTACATGACATTGTACAATACTCGAGTCGTGTGTAATTACGCTTATGACTTACAAGTCAGTTTCTAATTATATTTAATATGGGAATATAGTAGCTTTAACTATACAGCTGCAAAAGAACATGGTTTGACATCAGCTATTAATATATATATATATATATATATATATATTTTATAGGTTCTTCAAGTTGAAGTTAAACTTTTATTACACAATGTAATTGTTGAGTAATTGATCAAGCCATGTACCGTATTTTATTTAAAACGACACTATAAAAGGTTTAATGCAACTATTTGCTGATCACTATAATGTAGGATTGTAAGAAATATATGGCCCCTAATATGGGAACGAATTACGTATTACTCTTACAAATTTTGCAATCATACCAATCATATGTGTCGTGTAAGAAACATTACAAAGTAGTTGATGATATACTTGGATAATGAGGAATTGATATCGGTCAAACCTATGATACATCATCCCCCCTCCGTTTCAAAATAAGTATCTTGATTTGAATTGAACAAAGTTTCAGAAGAGTGTTTGTCTCGACAAATGTAATCTTGTTGCAGGTGCAGAAAGAAATTTGGTCCAAATTCTTTCATTTGATTCTAGAAAGGGAAAGTGGACACTTATTTTGGAACATCGCAATGCAAGAAAGAATAGTGGACACTTATTCTGATACGGCGGGAGTGTATTATTTACGAAAACTTATAAAATATATGGTAATACTTAATAGTGATTATTTAACTATGCATTTTTAGAGATTTATTTTACATGATAAAATTAGTATAGGTATAGTAAATGATTAATGTTAATCTATACGTCGTACGATAATTATTAATATTGACAATTCGGAAGGGGCGAGAAAGTTGAACTTGCATAACCATAATAATTATCTATATATTATATTAGACAAAGACAACTAGAGTCGAGTCAAATAATAACAAACCACGTGGAGTGAACGAGTATTCTAGACACTCATCCAGTTAACTTGATGCACGAAAATTACATAGGTTTCCTATCTTTTGTATTTCAAATTGTGTTTTCGGATTTAGCTTAGTTAGGATAGTTCTAGTAGGCTTAGGAGCAGATTTTGCTATAGTTAAGTTTTATTAGGTTAGGCTTATTTTTCGGAGTTAAATTTATTGTTTTCCAAGGTGCTATAAAATAAGTCCCCATTGTAACTTCAAAAATTAACCTATCTTTTTATTCACACATTTTCATCCTCCACCTTGGGTGTTGAGGAAATCCTAGCCGTGCGCAATTAGTTCAAAAATCTACTCCTACACATGATAGAACTATCCTAAATAAACTAAATCCAAGATTACAATTTAAATTACAAAAGATACAAAACCTACGTAATCGTCCTGCATCATAACTAGACTCAACTCGACTAGTAAAGAAGTACTATCAAACCTGTTTCGAATTCAAGTTGAATAACAAAACAAGCCGAGCATTTCTAGTGGAGTTTCGAGTAACGTGAACTAGTTAAACAGTCCTACATGAAAGATTGTAAGATCATGAAATAAATGCAAGATGTAGCAGACAGAAGGGTAAGAATTACTTTGGAGAAAAGATAACTTGAGAAACAAAAATGATGCCTCAAGACATTTTTATAATGTAATAAACAATAGGTTTCAAATATAGCCAAACCCAAGAGATGCATTCTAGCTATCAACTACTCTGCGTGGAGAAAACACCTTTACAAATTAAATTGCTTGTGTTGTATTGGACACTTAATTAGTGTGACATTCAAAACTTGGTGCAAGACTATTAATATACACTAGTGGTATTAAGAGACAATAACTAATCTGGCTTTAAGATAAGGCATTAAAAGTCCCACATCATTTATATTGTTCATCAATACATGAAAAATTAAAACTTACCAAGCACATTCCGCTTGCTAGGTTCTCCATTTCATCACACAACCGAGCTAGAATCATCCTTCCCTAGGAATAAACACAAATAGCTTCTCTAAATAACAAAATAAATCTATCATCACCGGCACTATGAAAGAGTTAAAGTTCGAATAACTTGAAGTATTCAAATATCATTTTAAGCATTAAATTTCAATCAGAAGGATTCCCATCCATAATGATGCGGTTCAAATAAGTCATTTGCCATTGTCACTTGTCAGCGTAAAGTGGTTCATAGTAGGAGAAAAACAGAATATATGATATGCAGCTTAGAGTAAAAGGAGTACTAATGGAGAGAAAGCTAGATTACACCATAGTCATTAAAGGCGCAAGGCGCATCTAGGCGCAAAAGGTGTGCCCCGGGCCTAAGCGCAAGGCGGACGCGCTCCCGAGCGACAAGACGCACAAAAATGCTTAAAAATTACTAAAAATATAATATAGTCATATATAACATCAACAAAAGCAATAAATTAAATGCAAGTAGTGAATCAAACAACACTATTAGTCATTAATACAAAAAAAAATGTTCAAAAAATGTAACCAATCACAAAATGACCAATCTAAACAAGTTTAACAAGCATAAATAGAAGTTGAAGTCAAACAAAAGGGCTCTAAATCAATCCTCATCATCAAATACATCATCAAAAGGGCAAAACCATAAAAAGCAAGGCAGAACCCAAAAAACAAAAAAGGCAAGGAACGGGAGAGAGGGTAGAAGAAGAGAATAGAAGGGGGCAGGCAGAACCAAAAAAAAAAAAAAGTAAGGAACGGGTGATTAGAGAGGGGTAGAAGAAGAGAAGAGAAGGCGAGAAACGGGAAAAAAAAAAGTAGAGTAATGACTTGAGATCGCCAGCGTAAGAAGGTCACCGGAGGGTCGCTATGCGTCAGTCGTCGGTGCCCATGAAGGAAGAGTCGATGAAGCATTCATACGTCTTTCCTTTTCAATCTTCTCTCCTCGCGTCTGATTTGGGTGGTCAATATTCCTATTTTGACTAATCTAAAACCCTAAACGACGTAACTTTAAGTACTAAATTGCACCTGGAGCCAAAGCGCGGAAAACCAAGGTGCACGCCTAGGGCTACCCAAGGTAATTAAAATCGAGATTTTAACCGTAAAATCGCCCAGTTACGATCCTAGGTAGTGAAATCTTGTTAAATCGGTATAGGATCGTAACTGTGGCAAAATCGGTAAGATCGCACGGTAGAATCGTACAGAATCGGTAGAAACGTACGATCCCATGAGATTCTACCGATTTTTAAGCCTGTCTTAAATTGGGCAAAACTCATGGAAAGGGGTCGGATATGGTTAAAAACCCAACCCAATTTCAAAGTAGAAGGCCTAGGCCTAAATAAGTCGTGCGATTTCACTCTCAAACCAGTCGCCCCGACTTGAGTTGATCTGGAGTCGTGCGACTATCGACCTAGGAATCCCACCAGATTTGGAATCCCACTACTGTCGGCCAAGGAATCTTACCTGATTTGAACTCCCTCTAGTTATACTCAGAGGAAAATTTCAATGCCGAGGACTTGAGCTAGTTTTTAATTGTTTGTTATTGTTAAACATACTTTATTTATGTTGAGAATGTTATGTTTGTATTTTTTTTTTATGAATGTTATAACTTAATTATGTTGTTATATTTATGTTGGTATATGTATTATATATAATAATATTTAATTTTAGGGAGTTCGTAAAATCTTACGATTTTTCGATTCCGATCTCCCCACCCCCCCCCCTCTCCGATCTTACTTAAGATCCCGATTTTGACTACCTTGCCCTCGCCTCATGAACAGCGCCCCACCTAGCCCTCCCACGGCGCAATACCTGCGCCTAGCGTCTTTAAGAACTATCAATACCTAGAATCAATTATTAATCAAAGGTGGGGATAATTGACATACACTAATGAAGTTGGAAGGAAAGATTACAGATTTACGGGACATCTTCTAAAACCACGCTACTCCATGGAACCGAGTGCTAAGCCATTAAGAAAGAACATGCTGACAAGATGAGTATCGTCGAAATTCAAATGCTAAGATGGATGTAAGCTAAACTAGAAAACATAAAGTTCCTAATTAACAAATACGAGAGACGGTAAAAGTCTCTCATAGAGTAGGGAAAATCAAAGAAAATTACTTAAGATGGTACGTAGGCCTCTTACGACATAAGGTGTGAAGATATCAACCTCAATCAAGCTAGGGGAAAGATCTAAGCTAACATGAAGATTTAAAATAGAAAAAGATATGAAGGATTCTAGCCTATGTAATTACCTTGCATCAAACCATATTAAAAGGCAGAACATGATAAGATTCATGTAGCCAACCCAAGTGATTGGGACACCAAGCCAAGTGTAATTGGCATTCGCATATCCTTATGTAGCTGGTTGCACTAGGTAGCCTAACAACTATGATAAAGCTTTGTCAAACTATGTAAAATTATCATGAATTAGCATCCCAAAAATATTTGACGGGCAAAAGGATTCATATGGCAGAATTCAAGTGAAACAAAGGCTACATTCAGCTGACTTGCATATCAATTTGTGTTTTCTCATGCAAGGATGATCGGACTCAATTTATTATAAAAGGCGAGCCTAGGCGCTAGGAGCAGGCGGGCACATGTATTCGCCTTGGGAGGGCTAGGCTGGGCGTTGTTCATGAGGCGAGGGCCTAGGCGCCCCTAAACCCTGAGCCTTGATTTTGTGCGCCTAGGCTTCAGGCGTGACTTATGACTTAAAACTACGTCGTTTAGGGTTTTAGGTTAGTCAAAATAGGAATACTGATCACCCAAATCAGACGCGATGAGAGAAGATTGAAGAGAAAAGGCTAACGCACACTGCAGTGACTCTTCCTTCAAGGGCGCCGACGACATCTGATGCAATGCCACCCTCCGGCGACCTTCTTCTAGGGCCGGCGAGCTCAGGTCAGTCTACTTTTTTTTTTTTTTTCGTTTCTTCCCTTCTCCTCTTCTTGTGACTTCTACCCTTCTTTCTTCTCTTCTTCTACCCCTCTCTTCTCTTCTTCTACCCTTCTATTCTCTTCTTCATCCCTCTCTTTTCTCTGTTCCTTAACTTTTTTGTTTATAGTTCTGCCCTAGGTTCCATCGGTCAGTCTGCTTTTTTTTTGTTCTTTTTTGGTCAGTGAGTATACTTATGGCTTGTTTACTTGGTTCAGCTCAGTTTATTTTTTATTTTTTTTGAACTTTGACTTCTACTTATGCTTGTTTACATGTTTAGACCGGCCATTTTGTGATTGATTACATGTTTTGAACATCTTTTTTCTATCAATGACTAGTAGTGTTGCTTGAGTCACTACTTGCATTTTATTTATTGCTTCTGCTGATGTTGTATATGACAATATTATATTTTTAATAATTCTTAAACATTTTTTAGCGCCTCATCGCTCGGGCACGCGCCCGCCTTGCGTCTAGGCCCAGGGCACACCTTTTGCGTCTTTAATAGCTATGGGTAGTAATCATTTAGATGGTAGGTATTTTAATTAAGGTAGATTTTTATTTTTAGTGTTTTGTGATTTGAGAATTTTCTTGGACAACGAGTTGTTAGCCCATTTAAAGACTTTTATTGTAATAGTTTAGGGGAGTTGAATTTGAATGAAAAAATGTAGAATGTGCTCGTTCTTTCGAAAAACTAGAATTTCTCTTGGTAGGAGAAACTGGGATATTCAAATCAGTATCCGGATCATGATACAAATTCGGTGTCAGTTTCTAGCGTATTCTATCATATCGAATCGTCCGATCTCGACACTATTCGGAGGATGGTCCATGTTGTTGCAGATTATTGTTGGCCCAACCCAAGAAATCTGCATGACTTGGTAGCAGTAGCCAAAACCTGGTTCCACATGTTTTAGAAGCTTCGAAACGGAACGTGATTCATCGACTTTCAAAAGAGTCGAAACCGTGTTTCACGAGGTTCAAAAGGAAGCAAGCTTCGAAACCGATTGTGCTTCTTCGAGTTTCGAAGGAGTCGAAACCTAGTTTCAAAAGAAGCAAATAACTGACAGCGATTCCTCGAGTTTTGGATAGTATCATCATATCCCTCCTTTTTCTTCTATCTCCATTCTATTTTTAATTTGATTGTTTACCCAAAAAAAGAAAAAGAAAAAGAGAGTCAGATTCCTTGTTCCTTTGTAAGTCAGTCCAAATGAGAAGAAGAAAAATAGAGAGAAAATAAATAAAGTTTTTCAGCAGGTATGGGAGGAATTGGGCAGCCAGTAAAGCCTAGGTCGGGTAGAGAAAAAAAGAAAAGAAAAAGGAGAGACAGGGCGAGGGTTAGTGAGTATCATAAGTTGTGGGGGGGGGGGGAGAAAAAGAAAAAGAGGGTCAGCTCTCTCTGTTTCGCCAGGCAAAGGAGAAAAAGAAAGGAAAAAGAAGAGAAAAAAAAGAGTTGGTTTTTACGGTTGACGTTTTGAGTAATGAGTATTATAGATTAAGTCCCTTCAGTTTCTGATTACTGCAAATTTCCTCCATAGTTACAAAAAAAATCAGGTCCTCTCTTTTCAGAAAGCGCAAGACGCTTCCTTCTACTTTTGTTAGTTCTTCCAGTAAGTCCTAAGGTTTCAGAAAGTGCAGTTTGCGCCTTCTAGTCACAAAAACTCTTTCAAAATATAATTTTTCAACTCACTGTTGATTGGAGTAAATAACCAAGGTAAGATGAAAAATGTGTTTGTCTCGGTAAACAAGAATTTCAGGAGAATTGGTCTTAGCTATTGGTGGATAAAAAAGAGCAATTGAAATTCTTCAACACCATTACGGAGAACCATAGGATCGAGGATCATGGTCTTCATGCTTCTCCGGAGTGTTGTTGATCAAACAGATTACGGAGAGCTATTGGACAGATTTGATGAAGTTCCTACTGATGTTGACAAATCAAGACTCGTAAAGGGACAAGGTCTTTCGCATTCTAGCACGAAGCCTAGTGGATTAACAAGTGTGGAAGATGTTTTTACTGTGCTTATCAAAATTCGAAGCTGAATTTTTGAAGTCGGAGAGAGTGATGCAAGGATGACGGGGCTCAATTTATTATACTTATTTATTTCATTACATTTAATTAGTAGTAATTTAGTTATGGTAGTAATTGTTTAGATGGTAGATTTTTATTTTTAGTATTTTTGATTTGGGAATTTTCTTGGACTACAAGTTATTCGATTATTAAAAGAGTTTTATTGTAATAATTTACAAGGGTTGAATTTGAATGGAAAAAATGTTAGAACGTGTTCGTTCTTCAGAAAAACTAGAATTTCTCTACATAGGAGAAACTAGGATTATCAAACCAATATCCGGATTGTTATAGAAATTCGGAGTCGATTTCTATCGTATCCTATCATATTGAAATGTCCGAATCTTGACACCATTCGACAGTGGCCTCAGTGATGGTTCATGTTGTTACAGATTATCGTTGGCGCAACCCAAGTAATCTGCATCATTTTTGAAAGAAACGAGTTTTTTAATAGTGTGTCATCATGTGAAGCAAAATCACAGAGAGAGAGAGAGAGAGAGAGAGAGAGAGAAAGGGAGAAGTGGTAAAAACAACCAATAACGGAAGTAGAGATTCCAAATCTCACATATCATTCTCCTCAAGAACGCTCATCTCCTCCTCCATAGTTGTTCTTGCAGCCTTGGGCACAAACTTAGGAATGGTAAAACTCAAGAAAACTACTACAGGCACATGTAGAACTAAAATTTTCAATAAAACTAACAATGAATGTTGGGTACAATTACCATTACCTTTAAAGAGAAATTGAATCCCTAAATCAAATTGTGAGGATCCAATAGCATCAATAGACAAAAGGACCAGCTCAACGAGGGCTAGATCGGGATGCGTAGAATTAGATCCATTAGTAAGGGAATATCAGGATTCAGGAGACATTTGTGGTCGCAGGAGAGTAAACTAGCCGATGGAGGACAAAAGGGAGGTTCTAATGGTGTGACAGGAGACTCTAGGCAATGTGATAAACACAAAAATTATCATGTAACTTAAGTGAAGATGACGTAAAGCACATCTATTAGTCTAAGATTCATACCAGTCATAAACCCCAGATTAAGATAAGATATACAGAACTGGAACACTTGGCTCTGTTGACATGCATATTGAATTTACGTCGGTTATTGACACCCATTAGAGATGATGGTGTATTTAAGTAAACTAGCTTTGTGGTCCAGGATTCCATCCAAACGGTGGGAAATAAAATTTAAGGACTTTCTGGTTTTCTACAACCAACATGCACCAATGGGCCTTAGATGGCCTTGAGTTGAGCATAAAAAAGAATGCACAAGTAATTTTCATTCATTTGCATACAAGCTCAACTTCCAAAAGTAAACTGAATATGGGTGAAAGTAGAATCTAACCACAAGATACCCAAATGCAAGTCCAGTTCCCAGTATGACTAGATGAGGATAGTTACCCAAAATATCCGATGGAGACAAATATAGCCTATTCAAATAAAGAATAGCATATAAGAGATTTTCTTAATACTAAAAATCATAAGAGAACGTGAAAGAGGTTGAAATGAGGCAAGATCATACCATGCTAAAACTCCACCAAGAAGCAGACCTAAGGGACAAATCTGATAAAAAGCAGAAGCATAAATCAATGGCCTGTACTATTAGAAATCAGAATTTCAGTTAAGTAGTACCATTATAAATGCCTGAAGCATGCTTTCTTTTCTTCCTTGAACAGCTTTATCAACATTGCGAACACTGAAAGGGATTTAATTGTAAGATTGTAAGATGAAGAAGATGAAAATTTTCTACAACTCACACTTCAGATAGCTAGGAATGTGCAGCATAACATAAGCATTTCTATATTGAATGATAGACAAATAAGTGCTTATCTTTACAGTCCATTTGACACATCGATACAGCAGAAAAGGGAGGATCACTGCTAGAGAAGGAGGCTGTGGAGTAAAGAACATTTTGTAGCAAGATTCGCTCAATGGTTGACATATATTATTCGGCTCACCCAAAAAGCCTTTCCATACTTTCTCTGCTTCCAAGGCATGGTCAAACTTCTCTTTTCTAAGCACGAGCACCTCAGGATCTAATGATTCGTCATAAATTCTTTCTTCGGTTCTTTGGGACGGATATACCGAGGTGTCTCAAACAGTAGCTATTCCTAAAATTCCAATCTGGCCCTTGACTATGTTTTCGCATCGAGAATTCTTTGTAGATGCAAATGAAGAGATATGAAAGTGGTTTATCACTGCTGAAATCAAAACTATGAGAAAAAGCTGGCTTTTCCAGACGAGGTAGTATATATCTATCTTCAGACACTTAATCTCTTGCAGTGGTTTTGAGAAGTTCCTCTAGAAGCAACTAATGGTAGTTTAATCTTTTAAAGGTGCTCTCTTTGGATAGACTATAGCTAAATGACAATGCAAGTATTTCACATCAGATTTATCTTGAAAGTATCACTAGGTAATCAACATTTTTAATAGGTACTCTATATGTAAGTGGTCATGTGGCCCTGTGGTGTCAACCCTCCTCTTCAAAGTGGGAGGCGTGGACTTCGAGCCTCGTAAGAGGTAGAAATTAAAAAACTATTGTTGTTGAGCAAAAACAAAGGTACTCTAAATGTAACGCCTTGCATCAACTCACTATACGTGAATCTAGATGTATCAGTCTAAATTCAAATTCGATTAACTTAATCCGAGACGAATTCAAATTTATTCAACTAACCATCAGATTAGCCACCAGCTCATCCAAATCCAAATTTCTTTGGAGTTGGATTTTGCATTAACGAACCGGAGTAATCCATCTACAATATATATATATATATATATATATGTGTGTGTGTGTGTGTGATAATATAAAATGTGCAAGATTTTTTTTTTTTTTTTGAAAGCATCAATATAATAAAAATCAACTCCACATAAATAATTCAATGCCAACTCCAAAAATAGATCAAATTTAGAGTACAAACTTAGTGGAAGAAATATTGTACTAATTTATATGTATATAAAATTTGCAACAAAAAGTCATTTTGTTTTAATTTGACCAGAATAATTCAAATAGCACAGTTATTTTGGAATGTAGGCCTACTTAAATTAAAATATAGTAGTCGGAGTAAAAATTAAAGTGCGCCTCTTTTTGGGGAATCAATGAAGTATAATTACATATCATCAGATATATGTTATAACATAAATACAGAAGTAGATCTGTTTTGCCCCGGAACACCTCAATTTGCATAATAATTCTTTTCTTCAAACACAAAATAGAGCTTAAAGGCACACGGATAGAAGCAAAAGGTAATCCAAGCAAGGAAAACTAGTCCCTAGAATGATCAGAGCCATGAATGACAAGGAAGAGGCTAGGAAGCACTTAAATTATTATAAAAGTGAAAACATAATCCAAATAAGGATAACTGCTCACAGAAGAATTAGCCATGCATAAGAATATAAGGTCTAGGGATGGATCGAACAATTTGTAGAATTAAAGGGCGTTCCAGACGGGCAACGGGTTTCTTGCAAAAAATAATAAATGATTTCTGAAAGGATCAGTATGTAACGATTGAAGTAAAAGCTATTCAATGTTTTGAGCAACTAAAATCATGTAGCCTATTCCTGGACCCTCCCTCCCTCCCTATTGCATAAGGACAATGGGTTTCTTGCAACAAATAATAAATGATTTCCGAAAAGATCAGTTTGCAATGACAGGAGCAAAAGTTATTCAAGTGTTTTGAGCAACTAAAATTACGCAACCTATGCCTGGTCACTCTATCTCCCTCTTCCAATTCAATGCCTGCATTGCAAAACTACTTTGTGTTTGTTTCTTGTTTGCATGGAAAAATGGCATACTTCGCGAAGCTGATAAATAGTTAATACAGGATAATGAATAAACATAGTCACTGTACCTAGCGTTTCCAATTCAAGTGTAGCAAGATGGTGCCAATGGGCACACATAAAACACAACCAAACATTATAATTCAGTAGGTAAGGAGATAAAGAGTAACTCACTTGAGAATAACAGTTGGTATGACAGCAAAACTTATCATCAGAAGTAATGCAACTTTGTAGGTGGTGATTTCTGACGGAATAAATGAACACAAGGTCAAAATCTAAGAATTGTTAAGTACTCTTCAAAGATGAGGCTTATAATGTAATGAATATCTAAAAATATGATAATAAAATCTAATCAAAGATCAATAGGAAACATGAATAGCCTCATTGACGAACTGAGATACTTCAATAACTGTAACGCGGTTACCTCATTTGCTTTCTAATAAATAAATTTGTTTCGAAAAAACAAGCTCCAAAAGATCATCAAACTCTTGCAATCAAGAAGTCAATGGGGATGTCTAGACCATCCAGCTAGTTTTGAAGCCTTGACAAATGTTAACCTTGATTAGAGGGGGGCCCTCAAACAACTTAAGCTTTTAGATGAGTTGTAGCTTATCATGGTATTTTGATAAAAGAAGAAATTGATTAGAAGGAATAGAATGTACAAAAGAGGAGGACAAGCTGGCCTCCTAAACAAAAAAATCAGAAAAAAGAAAAAAATATGGAAAAGAACATTAATATAAGCCCAAAAAAGCAACTAAAACTAGTGAACCGCTACTGCCCAAACTATAGGCAGGTCTGACTTCTCATTAATAACAACTTACAAATTAGTGGTAGCCAATCATAGTCGAATCCACCTCCTACATTGTTCAGGAAACCTTTCCGCTCCATCACCATATCTAAAAAAATGCCGATTTCCCCTATCATAGGCTTGTTCAAAGTCTAACTGGAGACACAACTCCTTCCTTTCCCTACGCATCAGATCCTCAACCACCTCATTAGCAACGAGAACCGCATTAAGTAACTAACCAAGTCACTGATCCTCGACAAATGCGCATTGAGCTATAGTCATAATTCCTCCTAGCTTGACCCACGTCTCTTAAAGAGCACTTCAGTGATTATCTTGTACACACTGGTCACCAAGCTAATGGGCGGAAATCAGTTACTCTTTGCGATCTCTTTCTTAGGAATCAAGGTGATAAATCTCATTCTCAAAAAACTCCCGGAAGAACCTTAATCAAACTCACCTTAAAATATTCCAAACACGTCCATAAAAAGGCCATAGAGAAACCATCAGGCCATACAGAAAGTTTAGGAAAGCACAGGCTACAATACTTGTATAAGTAAACACTCAAATTAATTTTACTTCGCTTCACTTCATCATCACAATTACATGGTTTTCTTATAGGGAAATAGTATACGAATGAAAACTCTAGAATAGCATCAGTGCATCACTATTTTTAGGTTCACTAACTTGCCAATGCGTACTATAATGTTGTAGTGTTAAAGTGAAGCCATTGTAGTTTCCATGTGTATTAGTCAACACATGCATGATCAATTTTAAGAGCCTCAAATTTCCCGGTATCACATAGGATCTCATATTTAAGTCACCCACTTGAAATCCTATTGGTGTAGAATCAACTTATTTTAGAGAGATTTATCATTTTTATTTACAATACACATAAACAAAAAAACAAACATAATAAACAAAAATGTTTTTTAAAAATAAAACATAATAGAATGTATCTTACTGAATCATCCTATGATTGGCTCCAAGGGTACACATACCAACGATTTTACAATCAAATTATAGAATCACAAGCAATGAAAGCATCTATATCATTGCTACCCAAATACTTATAAGATCGAAAACTAAAAATAGGCCCAAAATAACCTAGATGTACCTTGGACTTTAATTAAGTAGAATTTAATTAAAAACCCATGCTAATAAGGGGCTGATAACTAAAAAGTTATGTCGGGACAAGTGATCATTGGGAAGTCTAAGCCAAGGCCAAAGGGTCATGCACCATCAAACAAGGCCTTTTGGCCCGTTAATAGATGTCCTTGGTAGAGTGGGATTATTATTATTAGTATTAGCTCCTTCATTAATAAGGAAAGTCCTAATATTTCATAACTAGTTGTTTTCCTATTACTAGTCATATAAATTAGGAAAGTCCTACTCCTATTATATAGTAGACAGTTGCTTTCCCATTCCTAGTCGTATTAGTTAATTATGTCCTAGTATTATTAGTAGAATAGTTTAAAATTTACAAATAAAATTGATCAACTAAGATTAGAAGAAAACAATGGCCAATATTAGATTAGGGATGGGAAAACACGGTAGTTTTTTTTTTTTTTGGAAATAAGGTGATATTCAAAAATGTGGTGATTTTTGTAATTAACGTGGACGTGGTGGTAGTTTCCGTAATTAATGCAAATTCCTTGGTGCGCTGTCATGTTTTGTTGGATCTGTTGAATTTCAGTCCATTTTTTGTTGAATCTATTGAGTCTCAATGCATTTGTTGTTGAATACTCGCTACATTTTTTGTTGAATCCAAGTTATTATGTGCTGAATCCGGTGCATTTTTTGTTCTTATCTTGTTGAATGTCGGTGCTGTTGAATCTTAGTTTTTTTTTTTTCTTTTTTGCTTAAATCTTAGTGCATTAGATGTGTAGTTGTTCATTTTATGAATCGTAGTTGTGCCTTTTTGTTGAATCTTAGTGCATTTTCGTTGAATCTTAGTTATTATGTGTTGAATATAAGTGCAATTTATTAAATATTAGTTTTTGTGTTGAATCATAGTGCATTTTTGTTGAATCTTGCTACAATTTTGTTGAAACTTGGTGCCTTTTGTTGGAACTTAGTCTGAAGTTGTGGAAATCTAAGTTGATCATTTTTGTTGAATCATAGTTGTGCAGTATGCAAATCTTGGTTCATTTTTACCTTTGTTTTGAATTAGCGTAGAGATATGAAGATGTTGACGAAATTATTCGTAGGACTCAAATGGCCGAACAACAATGTGGAAACATTGTCTCAACATTGATTTCAGTTGTAAGATTCAGATCTGGAATGAGCCAATGAGGTGAAATCCGTTGCAAGCTTCAGATCTAGATATTGAACCTAGTTATAGTTTGTGCTGAAGCTTAGTTGCGACAGATTTCACGTTAATTATGAAACTTCTTAATTGCGATGGATTTCATGAGAATTACGGAACAGCCGCCATGTCTATTTCTGGGATCTTGCATTAATTACAATAAAGCATTTCTGAATTTCCTATTATTTACGAGTATGCCATCACATTTTTATCGGTTCTTATTTTAGTTGGTTTTTATTGGAACCAACTCCTATACACATATAGATATGTTTACTGAAAATGACAGAATGCCTAACCATTTTTTGAGAGGGAAGTAAAAATTCAAAATCCCATAGTTCCTTATGTGACGCTCCTGAGATGGTCATTTAAAGTTCTGTCCGTTTTGATACCGTTAAAGAGTCGCAGTTCAGCCAGATTGAGTTAGTGATTCATGGCTTCTTCTAGAATAAAATTGATTTTCTGTTTCATTTGACCTCCTGACGTAGTTCTGTTTTTCGCCAGGATCGTGTTACGATTTCAGGAGTTTTTACTTTCTGCTGCGTGTATGCTCTTCCTGAAACCCTACGGCACAAATGATATAAAAATGAAGGCGGCCTAACCATGCGTCAAAAAGAATAGATCCAATATTCCTAGTGAACGTCGATTATATACTCAGCATTTACGGAGTTCTCATGAACCAAGATTCTTCGCCGTAAAAATGGGCTAATTCCCTCTTCAATGCATCCGTAGAGACCTTGATCCCCACTTCCCTTATATGTTCCTACCTCAGGCCTGTGCTTGCTTTTGCTATTATGGTTATTATAAATGTGATGGTGACCCAACCAACCCAAGTAATTCGGACAAGGCTGAGTTGAGTTGAGTTAAGCTGTATGAGTGAGACAGCCACCAGGAACTCAAACACCAATTGAACAATCAAACAAGACCAGCTAGATAAATATCAAGCCTTGTTCAAGCTTCACTCTAGCTCGTTTAGATGGTGAGTTTGAGTTTGAGCAACTCAATACATACACCGCTACATTGCACTCCATTCTGTTCCTTTTTCCTTATTAAACAATTTATTTTCAGAGAATCCATTGGTTGAATCAGTAATTCAGAAAAAAATAAAAACAGTTATCATCTTCCAGTTTCAAGTTGACTACCTTACCATTTACAAGAGGTATCCAACTAAGAAACGGCATAGAGTTGCTCAAGTGTTGAATCCACCACTCAGCACCTGCAACAGATGAATGAACACCACGGAAGATAAGAAGAAGTAACACAACCACAGTGAATTGAGTGTAATACTAAATAGAAGGGGGCAGATTGAGGCCTACCAAGAAGAGATGTCAAAAAATGGCACACATAGATCAGCAGGAGACCCTCGGTTGGTCCATTTATCACAGGAAGTACAAGTGTGTTGGTGAAAAAGCTGTAGCGACAATACTGAATTTAGTGATGGTGCTGAGATTTAGGAATTCTTTCAAACAAACAATACATCAAAATTGACTGGTAATATTAGTGGTGAAGCCAGAGTTTTGTTGGAAGGAGATAAACCTGGGGGTTAAAAACATGGCAATATTCGAAAAAGAATCAAATGGGGGGTCAATATGACAAACATAGTCTGATTTTTCCTTAACCAATGAGGGTCAAAACAAATTAATTATTTTTAGAAGTATAGAAGTCATCTTTTATGAGTTTAATGGTAGTATTTTACAATGCTAAAGGGGTCAACTTGGCCAACCACCAAGGTGGCCCCCCTTTTGATCGGATTTGAAACCCCTGTCTTTGGGGCTCCCTGTCACAGGTGCATTTCACGGCTGAAGACATAGGCAACCTTGCTCATCCAACGGCTAGCTTCAAAGGTTGCCATTCTCAAACAAACTGTCGTATGAGCAAGGTTTCTGACGTGGCCTTCATTTCAACCGTGAAATGCAGAATGACAGGGGATCACAATGGCAGAGGTTCCGATCCCTTTTGAGCCATGTGCTTTGTCAGAATGATATGGTCAAAAATTACCCATCAACCACGCACAGACACATAACAACAAAGGGTAATATGGACAAATTAGCAACGTTCAAAATCGGACCCAGGCCAAGGAAGCTTCTTAGACTTCCTCACAAGAAACCCTAATCCACACTGGATTGCAGAGAGTAACTCTGATCACAGTTCGGACTCGAAGGGGACTTTCCTAACCTCATAACAGCTCCACTGGTTAACCCTTACCTATAAATAAGAACTCTACAGTCAGGGTAAGGGACTATCACATTCTAATTCAATCTCTCGCCTATCAAGTAAGCTGTTGACTTGAGCACCGGAGAGTTCTTTAGGAGTCCTAACTTCAGCATTCAGGTGCTCAAGGTCTTAATTGTTTTGACCAAGTCCTCCCCAACAAGTTTTTGGCTGCAACAATTAGCAACAAGATCTTTGCTACTATCTCTATCAAAAAAAATAAAGTCTCAATTTCCATTTTCCTAGAAAAGCCTATTTCTAAAAGTTAACCTATGATCGGTCATTTCAGCTCTACTTTTGTTTCAAAACATGATGATTTTCTTACCCGTCATCCAAACAATAAATACGTTTACTGCAATTTCAAGGACTTAAAAGTTGATGGACTTCTCATACACCTTTTCGAATTCATTACCCACCCCCCCTTAATAAAAGAAAAGAATAATTATATATATATATATTTATGTGTAGTATATATAAAGTAAGAAGTTTTGACTTTTCAACTAGGACTACTTTTGGGACAGATTGCTAAAATCTGAAACTTCTCTGCTTTTGGAGTAAAATGGAGGGGATATTTGATGCAACTGCTCCTAAAGAACATTGAGGCACTACCTAGCTGCTAAGGTAATAGATCTGGCATGTCTATGAATCAGCTTTAAGCATATAAATCTCAAATATAGGTCAACAGAATCCATGATCACAACTCCTTAGCAGAACCGACTAAAACAATTTTTCAGGATTGAGAAGATGCTGGGAAACACAGCCATTTTTAAAATAAGAAAACGGGCAATCTCTCTCCACTCAACTGAAAGACATATTACTCATGAATAGCAATTATGATACTTACTGCTCCCATGTTGCAAAATAGAAGGGTATAGCTGCAATAACCCAAAACCAGAAAACATTTCGTCCACACATAGTAGTGCTCCCAATTGCCAAGGCTTCAAACTGCTAATCAATCAGTTGGAATCCTAGAAATTAATCTCATATGCATAAATATGTAATTGACAGTAACAAGACATACCATACATGCAAGTGCATCACACCCTGCCACAAATTATAAAACCTCACTATTATTATCAAATGGATGATAATCAGAAAGAACTGCAAATAATATAATTACGGGTAAGGGTAATAATAAAAAAACATCACCATGGTCAAATAGCTCTCCCAAAGGACTCGTGGAATGAGTTCGCCTTGCTTGCTTCCCGTCAACAGCATCAAATGTCTGGCAAAGATTATTCACCCAGTTATTTTGGCATTAACAGTTGTGAAAATGAAACAAAAAATATTACAAATACAGCAATGTGTCTTCCATGTTAGTTATTTTCATCCAAAAGATAGCAAACATCCATTTGGACACTCGATTGCAAAGAAGATGCAACTTGAAAGCTTAGATTGCAAGGTTTGAACTTCGGACGCCAAATTGCATCTTTGGATACAGAGGCCCTAATATGTCATTAACTCAATGGAACGATGCATCAAAATTAATAGCATAGTACGCTCAACTGCTGGGTTCACCTTATCAAAGCCAAATGTCAAGGGCTACTTAAGCATGCATTGGAGTTGATGATGGGAAACTTATGGATGCAAATGCAACACAAATAAAGGTCGATCGAAGCTTTGATGTAAACAGTTTGAAATAGTAGAATAATATACATAAATACGTAATAGTAGCCGCATTAGGAGTATTAATGGAAACCCAGATAAGTAGTCTAGGCAAAAAGAGCACATATATGATCAATTATTGATCAAGATGAAGAGGTCGAAGATAATGAGAAAGTGTTATGGGATTGGTGCATACCCACTAGTTGAAAGGAAAACTTTACAATATAGCTATTAAAATTGCGCTACTTTGTGGATGAAATGTTGGACAACTAAGATCGGATATATTAATAAATGATCATCACCCAAAAAGCGAATGTTACAATAAATGAGTGGTCAAACTAGGAAACACATCAGTGAGATTTGGTTAAGATGGTTTGAGCACATACAATGTGGAAGTGGAACTCATGCTCTTTCCATCAAAACGTGTGATAGTGTCAAGACGAACAATGATACTAGAGCCAGCAAGACTGAAATTCATATGGATGACAATAACTATAAAGAATTCAAATGAGTATAACTTGTTTGATAATCTTGCATTGGATCACACAGAAGAGTGAGAAAGCATTCATACAGTGAACCCCAAGTAATTGGGAGAAAGGTTCAATTGAGTTGGTATCATTTGTACTAATTTTAGAGGTGAGGACTTTTCCGTGTATGCTCCACCGGCTAGATATTCGGATGTCCTTTGTCTTACCTTGGTATGAAACGGGGGGAACTCCAAGTTAATTTCTTTTTGGGATCTAACTGATATGCATGTCTAAGAGATTGGTTTGGTGGAAACATGCATCCTATTCATTAGGGGGTAGAGGTTTTTTTTTTTCCAATCTTGCTTTTCTAGTTTCAGGACCCAGTCTTCTTCCTCGAAATAGGCAACATGATGAATCTGTAATCAAATATTTCGATATTGCCTGCTTCTTGGGTTCAGGCTGTTTTGTACAGCTAATTAGTCAGGTGCGTCCAGAATCCAGATGCTTCTTATCCGTCATCAATTTTGGAATATGAAGCATGAGAGGACGGTATGATATATGGTATTGAAGATTTTATGGAGCATTTCGGAGAGAAATTCTAGAATATTTTGAGATCAAGTTTTATGGCTCAACAATTGGTTGAGGAATAGCATAGTAGGCTCGTAAGTCCGAGCTTACCGGGTTTTGGTGATTTCAGATATTTGTAGAGATGGTGGGCCCGTCGTCTTTAATGGGTTCTGGTGATTTCAAATAGTGGACCTCATGTCCACTTTGCACATCCTTACGTCTCTTGTCATTTATTTTACCTTGTTTTCTCAGAACCTAAAATCCAAACAGGTTAAACATTAAAATGTAAGGGTGCTGAGTGGAGTGACTAGATATGAAGCATAAATAATTGCCCAAAATACAGCCTACTTAATTCTGCAAGAATAATTAACAAAAGTGGTGGTTTCTTAAAGCAGTACAAACCTGATATAAGAACAGAAGTAGTCCATGTGCAAAATGAACCCATCTTGGGGGAGCTAAATCCAGATGAGGTGAGTAAATCTGCATTCATGGACGCCATATAAGTTTACATTTTCAAATAAAACAAAAGGAAGTTTGCGAGATTTTACTGGTAAAATCTCTATGGAGAATCTATATTGATTGACTGTATGCAAAGAGAGTAATTAACTTAAATTTGGTTAGACATGCCACAATTAGTGTCCCCTGCACTGATAAATAATCAAGTATGGACTGAGTTAGTGCTAGAATCAGAACTTTTACAAACAAGATATTTGTGGTTTAGTTTCATGTATAGTTAACTTTAACTATCATAAGCGATTCAGTTAAGTAAGAACAGATCTGTATGTGACATACACAATTTCAGTCATACAGAAGACAGATAGATTTCTATCAGATGGATTACGACTAACTGATGTAAACAAAAGTTTATGGGATGCTCTTGAAAAGCTCTAACCCCAAAACTGATTCAATACCACAATAACGGAAGCCTACTGGGGCAAAACAAGATTGGTCTTTGGTTATGGCAAATGAATTTCTCAGCGTGGGCCCATTTTGCATTAAGGGAAAGACATTAAGGAAAAGGGAAGTTGAACAAATTATGCATTCAGGAAACAGAAGCAATAAATACTTAACAAAGGGATAATTTATGCTCTTTTGCACAGCTTAAGCTAATTAATAGTGTAATTGATCAACAAAGAGAAGAAGAGAATAAGAGGGTGAAGATATCTGCTGGTCAGAAGAAGCGAGAGAGAAAGACCGGAGAAAACTTAATGTTTTTATTTAGGGAAGCCAGTAAATATATGCATATACTAAGCCAAATACATACTAAGCCCATAACACAAATACTCTCACAACATTCCCCTTCAAGCTGGAGCATAGATATTTATCATGGGCAGCTTGTTACAAATAAAATCTACTCTCATACGACTAAGACTCTTCGTTGCTCTCCGTGCGCACATACGATGTAGAAACCATCTTCTGCTGAATCTTCTCCCGTACGATTCATGAAGTGAGGATCAACCTTTTATATGCTCAATTCTTTAGTGAAAGACATGATTAGTAGATATATGCAGGGCAACTTTATCGTCGGACCATTATTTCTTTGCTAAAGGGATCACGAATCCAATCTTTCCCATCAATAGTTGTATCCACACAAGTTCGGTGGTTGTCTAAGCCATCTTATGATACTCAGATTCTGCACTAGACGGGCAACCACAGTCTGGTTTTTACTCTTCCAGGAGACCAAGTTTCCACCCACGGAAATACAGTGTCCACTATAAGATTTTCTGTCACTTGGTGAACTGACCCAGTCAGCATAAAAAAATGCCTCTACCTGCATATGCCGTGATTGTATAGAGGGCAACCCTTCCCGTGCTCCTTACAAATACTTGACGATTCGCATCATTACATTCCAATGCTTCACAGCTGACCATATTTAATAGGAAATGCAATGTCCAGACGAGTCACTGCAAGGTAATTTAATTTGCCCACAAAATCTACGATATTTTTCAGGATCTCAGAAGATCTTCCCTCTCCGGCTACAAGCTTATCATCAGGGTCCATTCGAGTATCACATGGTTTCGCTCCAAGTAACCCAACTTTTTCAAGTAAGTTTAGAACATACTTTTTTGTGAAAAGAATATCCCTTTCTTGGACCGAATCACTTTGATCACAAGAAAGTACCTCAAAGTACCCAAGCCTTTTGTTTAAAACTCTCTCGAAGAAAAGACTCGAAGGAACAAGAAAGAACTCAATAAATGACGATAAGAAACACAAGATGCAATGAGGACAACTACGTTTATCTTTTCTCCAGGCGATACGGACATCTAGATAAATAAGAATCTGATGATGTGGAAATTGGTATTGGAAGTGAATCTGCACGTGCATCTGCTGGTACATCTGTTGAAGAGAGGAAGAGGGTAGACATATACGCTGGAAACAAGAGGGAAATAGCGAGAAAACTTACTGTTTCTATTTCTTAGGGAAGCCTATATATACATATATACTTGGCCCAATACATACTAATTAAGCTCGTAACACGAACTCTCATAACAAATATAAACAATGAAACATGAGGCTTGCAAACTTGCATGCTATGGAGATGATAGTGAAAATGTATCAGTTTGGGGTACACATTTTTACACCAGTGGGAAATACGATGAAAAGAAAAGGGAACTATAAGAAGTCAAGCATCACGGACATATATCATCCTCAAGGAGCATATTGTTATAATATCCAATGCAAATGCACCTTTCTGCTAGTATTTACTTATGTAGACACTAACTCACTGATAAGCATTAACTCATCACAGGTTCTGACAATTTGTAACATATGCTAATTCACCAAATTCATTATATACCAAAGAATCTAACAAGTAATTGAGTAGTCCACAATAAAAAAAATCTTGAGAAGAATCTTTCATCCATCTTGAGACTTCATATGCACATCAATTAACATGCACAGCTAAATCCGCATCTAGAAGCATTTCAAAAAATACATAACACATGAATTCGTCAACAGAGGAATAAATAGCAGTTACCAATTTGAAAAGTATTAACAGCCCAAATGAAAGATCTACAATCACAAACCACTTGACGAACTCCACTTACCCAGGAAAGAAAAGCAGATATGAGCAAGAACGTGAAACCGATAAGGGTGATCTGACAAAACAGAGCATAAATTAGTTAAAAGGGAAGGTACTAGATAATCATTATCAAATTACAGTATATGCCATTGGATGCTGACAAAAATATAGCTTTTGAGGATCCAACAGTATTGTGTACTCAGACAAGGGAATCTATTATTCTAAGTGTTGTTTATTCTTATTTATTTTTAGTTATTCGTACATGTCCCCCGAGTGGTTTTTTTTGTTTACTTCAAACTTTGTGTTGGAGGAGAAATCAGGAACACAGAAACTTTACTCAATGATGTGGGTCTATGGGATGTTAGACAATGAAGAAATAATGTGGCCAAAACCAAGTGTCATTGGCATGAATGGACTAGTGGTTATACAATAGACTATAAGCTTTGCAATATTCACCTTACGATACAGAAGTGGCCCCAACAAGAGCTAAGCTGAAATTCTGATTAAAATGGATCAGCATCCAAACTTGCAATGGTTAGCAAAAGTGGAACTCTTATTTCGATAGTTCTAGGGTAGGGCTATAACAAAATTAAAATGGATGGTAAGCTATAGGTATGTGACAGAGAATTTTCATGAAAGGTATTGCCTTAGACAAAGTTGAATGGAGAAAGAAGATTCATGTACCCTCCCCAAAGTTTAAGTAGTTGTGCAAGCAAAGGCTATCGAATCGAGTTAATGCAAAAGTTGAAAGCCACCATCTTTGAACCGGCCAATTATCAAACAAACCATTACTTGCATTGTGTTGAACTATACAAGAAAACAACAAAAATAAATATCTGGCCTCCAAAGATAGCATGACCAACTAGTCTTGCTTGAGTAACACATAGAGCAACTTATTGATAAGTTATACACAAGTTATACAAGGTAATGGGAGTAACGAAAATAACAAGAATGTGGCAGCATCCAACTTGTTTAATTCATGTATTGCGGGAAAGTAGGTTCTGTTCATATGGGTGGTTTCCACCTTGATTTTTTGGTTTTTGATTTTTCTCTCTCATTGGTATCCCAATTTTTCTATCTATCTTTCTCTTACTTTTTACTTTAATTATTACAAAAACCCAAAAACCAAATCAAAAAACAATCCATTGAAACGCACACTAAGAGTTCAAGGGGAACCCCTTAGTTTTGAAAATGACACTCTTTTAGTGGAATTTCCTTAAAAGAAAATTAGAGGGACTGTCTGAATGGATCTCCATACAGATCCAAATGGAATTACATAGTAGATTCAATGGCATATGCTAAGCGTTTCAATTGAATGCCTGTCAATAATAATAACATAGCCTATTGATTTCATTTGGATTTTATTTACACTGATGGAATCACTGAATGTACAGAGTCAATAGACACTTGAGTATATATGGGCGATAAGCTAGTATCACTGTATCAGGCTTTGTGCGGGCTTTGTTTGACCAACTATTTACCAAGTCTTCAAAATCTCTTAACTTACACTTCTTTGATCACAGACTTCTGCAGCAGAAGGAAATTCACTACCAAAACAGATAAAACTCTTCTCAAGTTGGCGACTAGTTGTATCTTGTATGTCCTTCCACCATAATTATTTTTTATACAGAAAAACCCTATTTAATATACTTCTTCGACGGACAATAGACTCTTGTTGCATAGAATTTTGAACCCCAATTCTACAAGCATATATGCGAAACAAGTTCAGTGTCAGAAGAATTCCTTACCACATTGGGTCTGAGGAGAAGCCACACATGCAAAAATAGAAGCAAACCAATTAGGACCTAAGCCAAAGAGCTGGAATTGCAATAGAGCAAAGAAGAAATGTAATTATGAACCAATTAAAGGCAGTCAGATGACATATTCTGTTAAAAATTGAACCCACTGACAAATAGCAAGTGATATCCTCCGGAGAAATAAATTCATAAGATTTTATCTACAAGAATTAATGGCCACACTCGGTGTTGATAAAGACTCAATGTATCAAACTCATGAAGCTTCAATGAACAGGTGAAACATCATGCCACTAAACTTGTCCAAGGTTATCACTCTAGTAAAATTACAGCTTGTTGGACTTGAAGCTGTTAACTGACACCGAAAATGAATTCAAGTAAAAGTGTTCTCCATAGTTTTACAAAATATTAGGCAGAAAGTCATTTTCCATCCACTAACGGCAATCATCATTGGAGCCAACTATATCTATCACTACCTAAGGCTGCCATAACTTACTGGCAGTCATTGGCTGGACTATCGCCAGTCGCTGGAGTGTTGCAGGAAGGTGTACAAACAAGCTGACTGAATACTCCAATAAAACTATAGTATGTCTTCTTAGGGCTATGTCAGTGGAAAAGGTCTTTCTTCAATGTAATTCTTGGGAAGTCGGAAAAGACATTTTCGTAAAAGCAGGTAACTAACGGAAATCAAGCACATTGCACATATAATGTTAATCGTATCCAATTTCGGGTGAAAGTAAATTTCTGCACCTTAAAATAAAACGAAAATTAACAACATAGACACCCTCGATGGCTAACAAGTGAAAGGTTCCAAAATTTTCTATCTCCCTCCAACTTTTTACTTTTAATCATTACAAAACCTAAACCCAAACCACAAATCCACCATCCAAACCAACCTATATAATCAAAATTCAAGATGAGCACTCAAATGTGTACAGTGTTTATACACAGCATCATCAAGGCATCAAAATTTTCCCAGCAAGGAATCTAACTACTACTTCCATTTCCATGAAAGACCCTTTCTGAAATCAAAGGCCAGCATTTTTTCTGGTTTAGTGGTTAACATTTTCATCATGGTTAGGTTTTTCACAAACTACCTCCATCTCTGAATGAGTGTCCACTTATCTTATTGAAAAGTCAACCTAAGACATTATTACATTATTTTTTGACATATATTTGTTGTGTTTTAGATTCTCAAATTTCTATAAGAATTTTATGTAAGCTACTGATGACAACTTTTACAAATTCGCAATAACTAGTCAAATTTTGTAAAACTTTGCTAGAATTTATTCAAGTTGTCCCAAAAAAGTCAAAACATGACCTCGGTTATGCGATGGTTTCATTTCAGTTAGGCACAAAAATTAAGAAAGGTAAATTAATTTATTTAAAGCAAGAGGGAGAACGAAGGTTAGTTGGGATAAGTAATTTATGGAATGAAGAGAATGTTAGCTTTCAATAGGGGTGTAAACATAATACACAGTTTTTGCCTAAAACATATGTAAAAACAAAACTTATTCTGAAACACTTTTTTGTGTCGCTAAAGCACAGTTATTGGGAGACAGAGAAAGTAGTTTTAGTGATGGGATATGCGTACATGGTCTAATTACTATCTTAAATAGTAAAAGTACCTCAGTGTTGCATAATATTAGTTTCTAAATGCATAAATATAAGACACTAGTGTATACACGTGGCCTTGTATTTGAAAGAAAATTAACATTCTAATTAAAATAAAAATTAAATGTCATAATTAAGCTTATAAAAATGAAATTTTATAATTTAATTTATAGAAGCTTTTATAATTTAATTTATAAAAGCTTGTAAGTACAAAAGTTAGTTATATTTAAAAGTTTTGAATTGAAAAATGGGGGGAATGAGAATTGAAAAGCTAGTTATATTTAAAGGTTGAGATCAAGTTGATGTTAATGTTCATAATGTCACATCAATATATAGTAAAATATGAGCAAATTTATATTATAGAATTGAAAATATGAATGCCATCGGGCACGGAGCTAGGAAAAATTTCTCCCTTTATTTTCTTTTAAGGGGGAGAAAGTGGACCCTTAAAAGGAAATGGAGGTGGTAATCAATTAAATACATATAAATAGTATATCGTTTATAATAAAAATTAGAATATATTTTTATTCAAGAGAACATAGTGTAAAAATAATTAAAAGAATAGCAATATAATTAAATATTTTTATATAATATTATTTTATATAGAAAAATATTACTAATTTATAAAATATAATAAATTAAAATTTATTAATTTTAGTTGAAAAGTGTAAAAAAGTGTGTATGATTGTATGTTGTGGGTAAGAAAGATTGTGTGAACAGTGGTATTGTGTGTGAGAGAGAAAAAATATGTGAAGAGTGCGCGGGATTGTGCAGCGTCCATAGTGAGAGAGAAAATGTGAAAAGTACATGCGAAGAATTTGTCATTCCTTCTCTACCGTCCGATTTTTTAGTGTATTGTCAATAAATGGTAAACAATGAACTAAATTATATCATAAATACCTTGTTTTTAAACATCTAATTAAGGCAATTTCATATATTTTATAATATTTGAGGATATGAAAGTAACATTTACACATTAAGGGAGTAATACTTAGAATCCACCATTTTATACTCATTATAGTCTAACCCGTGACTCGTGAGCAAAGGAAACAAATGAAAGGGAGAGAGAGAGAGAGAGAGAGAGAGAGAGAGAGAGAGAGAGAGAGAGAAGGGAATACGTACGGCATCCAGAGCGGAAAGAAGGAGAGGGAGCGAGTCCAGAAGGGCTGGAAAACGTATTTGGCAAGGTAGGAATGATCCTCTCCGCTGTACTTGTGCTTCCTCAAGCTCTCTTTTCCATGGGTTCCAATATAACCCATTTCTTGATTTTGATTTTCTGCACCACAATCTCCTCAATTAATGCAACCCAATTCGAATCCAGTCAACGTTCTTTCACTCCCACGTGAAAATGGGTGTGTCTGTGTAGTTTGCAGAAGAGTATATTAATCAATCAACCAACCACGTGGGCTAATAGTACTCCCTCAACTATGTTTAAGGTTGGATTATATTAAGTAATGCATTAAATATTTATTAATTTTGTCCTCTTTTTAGATAATATGGGTGCGTTTGGACATGGAGTTTTTTAATATGTTTTGTTTTTTTTTTGTTTTATGTTTGTTTTATGTTGGTTTTGGTTTTATAAGAGTTTTACAATTTTGCCCTTTAAATTTGAAAAAATTACATGATAGTGATGGAGAGA